>PVIJ01011837.1:0-40498 GCA_004024925.1 Scalopus aquaticus
TATATAATAAGGCTGCTGCTGGAATTATTTTGTGTGTATGGGGCTTGGGTGGCAGGAGTCTCCTCTGCAGACAAAGGTGTCTGTTAAAATTTATTGCCAGGGCAGAGGTATCTATTGTAATTCTTATTAGTCGGCCTAAAAAAAAAAAACTTGGTGTGTTAAATTGTTGCATTAACAATGTTTCATTTGGAATTCCAGTCCTAAGAAGACTAACTTTCAGGTCTACCTTTCGCTCCTTATTGTAGGAAAATTAAGATTTAATGTTGTCTCACATAACAATTATAAAGGATGTGTTTATGTAAGTCTTCTAGTCTGGAGAGACAGCTAGTATAATGTCTTACAATCTAAAGATTAAAGACTAGAATGTGGTGACTCCAGATGCAAATAAAATGAGGTGTGTAATTTGTTTGTACTCACTGGCTAAGAGGTTTAATTTTGTTAAATTGTTCTGTGCATTAGTTTTACTCAAAAGATAGTAATAAGTTGAGCCATGTGGACAGATCAAAAATGACATCTAAAACCATTTGTCAGGCTTCTCTAAAATTTCTGCTTTCTGTTTGTGACATCCTTTTATTAGCTAAAGTTGAGTTGCTGGGATTTTGGACTTTTGTTTGTGATCTCTGCTTTTTTACAAATCTCAGCATTTAGAGAGGCAAAAACAGTTCTTCAGTGATTTGCTTTCAATTTGATTTTAAGTTTTGACCATTCCCTGATCCCTGCATAAAGGGCTTTGCAAACCAATTGTTGCTGTTCCTTCAGAGTCCCAGGGCAAGTTAGGGTTAATTAACAGCTTCAGGAACAGCGAGGTAGGGACATTAAGACAGAGATAAGGGGCAGTAAATTCTAAGTGCTAACCAAAATGTACTATGAAGACAAGGAGTAAATTCTAAATGCCAAACAAACATACTCCAGAAATGGGATCAGAGATCTAAAAATGCTAATGGAAACAGTAAATTTCAGAACTAAAATTTAAATCTAATTGGAACAGTAAAAATATTAGCAGACCTTGGACAAGGAGGTAAAAAGAGAAACTTTAAGATAAAAAATGGGAAGATGGGCACATCTTCCCAGAGGAGTACAGCCACTAGGAAAAAGGGTCAATCACAGAGTGGGATATGATGAGATTTTGCAAAGTTTGTTCCTCTCTGCTTATCTAAAATATCTGTAAATTTCTGTTGGGGCCTTGTGGGACAAAAACCTGTGGTGGTTCAAGGATTAAATTTAAAAATTTATATACATATTCTAAATATGTTGTTATTTTGTTTCCTATTTACAGCTCCCATCTCTTATTTGTCCACCATAGCTTATTTGTTACAACAATTACAATGGGAGCTACAAAATCGAACTTGTCCTTACTATTTTAGACATATTTGTGGACATTCTAGCCTCCTGGGACCTTTATCAAAAGGAAATGCTCTAGCGGACTCATATACCCGTCCCGTGGTGGTATCTATGATTGAATGTGCAGCCCAAGATCATCAGTTACATCATCAAACAGTGGCTGCTTTACAAAAAGTTTCATATTTCCAGAGAGGAAGCTAGACAAATTGTAAAAAATTGTCATGCTTGTCCTCAATATTTTCCTTTCCCTCCAATGGGAGTAAATTCAAGAAGTCTTCTACCTAATAAGTTGTGGCAAATGGATGTCATTCATATCCCAGACTTTGGAAAATTGTCCTATGTCCATGTTTCCGTGGATACATTTTCTCATGCTATATTAGCATCAGCACGTACCGATGAAGCTGTCAAGGATGTAATTCAACATCTGGTATATGCCTTTTCAGTTCTCAGTGTTCCTTCTACTATTAAAACTGACAGTGCTCCAGCTTACACATCTAAGGCATTTGCCTTTTTTTGCTTTCAATTTCATATTGCTCATATCACAGGAATTCCTTATAACCCTAAAGGTCAAGACATTGTGGAAAGGGCACATCAAACACTTAAAAAACAAATTTTTAAACTCAAAAAAAGGGGAATTAAAATGTAAATCGCCCCATCAGATATTACAACATGCCTTATTTGTAATAAATCATTTAAATGTGGATAATGAAGAAAATTCACCAAAGCTTAGGCATTGGGAACAGCAGGTCTCCAAACAACAACCTTTAGTTATGTAAAAAAAAAATTGCTAACAGGTCTATGGTAAGGCCCGGATCCCCTGCTAGCGTCAGGCCAGGGCTATAATTGTGTCTTTCCACAGGATGCTGACTCCCCCTTATGGATACCTGACTGCCTTGTGAGAAATTATGCAGTGCCGACCAAGACATCACAGAGGCCCGTATCCCCGCCCACCAAGGAGCCCAGCAGAGTCGGATGAAAATACAATTACCAAAGGAATGGCTAATCTCAACCTCAATCTGCGTTCCCATCATCAGGCTGCCTCCACACAAACAGTGGCACTGCCATCATGGGGACAAATTAAACATCTTACATCTGCAGCTGAAAACATTGTAATCTCTCAAGGCATTCCAGTTTCTTCTGAGACTCTCTTTGTTGCCATGATAGCCCTACTTTCTTTTCAGGTATCATCAGCTTCCTCAGTTCAGTCCTACTGGACATATTTTCCTGATCCTCTTTTGCTTCATCCCACCCCAGGGGAAGACACATTTTAAAAGTGTTCACTAATAACCTTGATTTCATTGGTGGTATCTCTGATTCACTGGTTTTACATAAAACTTCAAGGCATACTGATTATATTGGATTATCTGATGAAACACCTATTTATTTTACTATAGAGACTAATATCCCTCAGGGGTGTCTCCCACTTAGTTATAGAATTTTAGTTACTGACTCCCCTGAGTCATTGTCACAGTGTATTAAGAATCCCCCTGCTAGTACATTAGAACGAAGACAGGTATGGACCTTAAAAATGCATATGATTAGGTATCCTCAAGTTGAAAAGACTGTTGTTAATGTGTCTAAACCACCTTTAGCTGATGCTTGTGAAACGTTAATTCCTCAAAAAGATATTTATTGGGAAAATCAAAATCCTCTACACTCTTACCCTAAATGGGTGGAGTGTGCCTGCAGATTCAAGACTCACCATTACTGATTTTTCCACGTCTTTCCCTGATTCTGATACAAAAGTTTTCTTAAAGATAATGCTGGGAAGTTTATTTATCCTGGCAGCCTGTGTAAATACCCCACATGGTATTTTACTTGGCAATAGTGATGTTTTAAAAATTACTAGATATGAGCCGTCTTATAAAGTTACCTGTTCTGATTGTCTGTTAACAAATTGTATTAATTCCTCCTTGCCTAAAAATTATACCACCTTTATAATTGTACATCAACCTTCTTTTGTAATGCTTCCTGTCACCCTTAAAGAAGACTGGTATGATGATGAAGAAACTCAAATTCTGGTCAAACTACATCAGTTAATATGTCCTAAATGCTTTGTTGCTTCTTTAATTTTACAAATTACTGCTCTTATTACTTTAATTGCTTCTCCTATTGTATCTACCACAGCATTGATTCATGAGGTACACACTGCAGAACATGTTAATAATCTATCTCATAATATCTCCTTAGACTTGGCCTTACCAAAAAAGAGTTGATACAAAAATCAAAATCAGACTTGATGCTCTGGAAGATGCCATCATATATATAGGTAACCAAATTCAAAATATTAAAACCCAGATGACTACTAGATGTCATGCTAAATATAAATTGATTTGTATCACCCCTTTCCCCCACAATACCTCAGACCCTTGGAACAAAGTTAAACACCATTTGCTTGGCATTTGGAATAATACAAACCTAGCTCCTGATTTAAATAATCTACAAAATGAAATTCGGCAAATAAGTATATCTAAGTTATCAACTCCCCCATTAGAACAAATAGCTAACGATATATTTCAAGGTATTAAAGAGGCAGCTCACTCCAACAATTGGATTTCTTGGGTTATTGATGCAGGTGTTATCATTGTTGCTTAATTGGCTTTTTACTTGTCCTCCCGTTAATTATCTGCTCACTTTTTGCTTCCATTTCTACCTTACATGTACAAACGGGGCACCTTCAATTAAAAAATAAAAAGGGGTAAATGTCGCGCCTAGGCACCCATATTGCCTGACAAGGTCAAATTGTGGGTTGAGAGCCTTGAAGGAAATGCTCCTCCAAAA
The DNA here is from genome assembly GCA_004024925.1 of Scalopus aquaticus. Lineage (NCBI taxonomy): Eukaryota > Metazoa > Chordata > Mammalia > Eulipotyphla > Talpidae > Scalopus > Scalopus aquaticus. Next base: position 4,123 of record PVIJ01011837.1, read on the forward strand.
AGAGTCAGGATGCAATATCTCTGCCCATAAGCAAATTGAACATAACATTTTTGTAAGTTTAAAATAATAAAGTAGTCTCCTTTTCTGTAAATTTATGTAAAAACTATGATTAGTTTCTCTGACATAACCTGCATGCAAGTAGCCCTTCTCATTTCTTAAGACCCCGTGATTGGGTCCAGGAGCCGAGCAGTTTCTCTGATAAGATTACATTCTTGCCCAATCAAGGGTTAATGTTCATATATTCGTCTGCATAATTGGCTTTCTTTTTATTTCCAGTACTAAATTCGGACACTCTTTGCCTCTGTCTCCACTCTGAGTACTCAGATGGGACATCTGCAATTAAAAAATAAAAAAGGGGGAAGTGTTGCACCTGAGTTCTCCCATGTCATCTGGCAAGGTCATGCCAAGGGTGAGGGGGCTTCAAGGAGGCCTTCCTCAAAGAAAAACAGGATGTGGTATTTCTGTCCCTAAAGGTTTTAGGTTTAAAAATTTATATAATCAGATTACATATATCTACTAACCAGGAAAATCAAAACAGGACAACCTATGAAAGAGTTAAAGACAATCAGCCTGTTTCCAGTTAATTGTAAGATACATCTTTTTACCCACACCTGCGCAACTCCTTTGTGCCTCACACTAACGGAGACAAGTACTGGGCTGTTTCAGTTTATTATAATAATGTCCTTGATAAGTCACAAACCACCACTCAGAAAAGCACAATTGCTTCTTTCTCACACATTTCTTCATCTTTAAGGGTTGGCTCAAAAGGGCTCCTAAGGTCAAGTAATGAATGAACATCCCATCTAGTTCCTAGCAACCAACTATTGGCCAGAACATACAGGACACAGCGACCTCTAAAACAAAAGATAAGTTAATCGTTATCTAAAACTTTACATACATTGTTGGGATAGTCATCAAACATGGATACTGTCTTAAAAATGTCTTTTTTCTGCAATAACTATGTAATCATATGATTTTGTGCTTGCTTGACAATTTTTATGATATAAAAATCCTGCTATCTGACAATAAGGTAGAGCAGCTTGATCACTCTCTGGTGTTTGGGCTGTCTCTCATTCGCAATGCGCTGACACCTTCTCCACCGTCCCCGGGACCTGACACGGTAACATCAGTCAGAGCCGGCCTCCAACACAAACATATTGACAAGTCATGATGTCACCAAATCCAAGAGAAGTGATATGCAATAAAATGAGATTCAGGGCCTCCCTGGTGGCGCAGCGGTTTAGCGCTGCGCTGTGGAGCTGTCGGCAGCATGCAATGCAAGTTCAACACCCAGCCCGGGAGAATCCCACATGGTGCAGCAGACCTCTCCTGCCTCGCCCGCTGCTCCCCTCAGCAGTGTATTTCTGATCTGCCTGTTCTGCTCCTCACTCTGTCTCTGTTGAACCCTCTCGCCGCCCCATGCCTCTGGCCTGTACCCCAGCTTGTATGTATAAATAAATAAGTCTTTTAAAAAAATGAGATTCAGAGAGAATTTTCCAAGTAGAACAAAATCAATTCACAAATTCAAGAACTTGTACAAATCGCATGCTCAAAAAACATGAAGAAATGTCTACATACAGGCACATGGGGGTAAAACTGATAAACAAGAGAGCCAAGTGTAAAAAAACAGGAAAACAAAAATGCAAGTTATGCTTAAAAAATGCAATTAAATTGATGAATGAATTCTAAACAGAGAGATGAAAAGTTGGTACACAATTAAATATTAAATTTTTTAAGCAAGAAAACTTTAAAACTAGATTACTTAATGAGTGAGTCTATTGCAAAAATGAAGGAGACATTTATTTTTTTCACATAATCAAAAACTTAGAGAATTTTTCACTTGACACTCATCACTGGAATATGTAATAAAAGTTATACATGCTTGAAAGTAAAATAATTCCAGAAAATAGTAATAAAGCGGAAGAAAGAACAAAAATTAAATAAACATGTGTATTGGCTAATTTTTTCCCTTTTTTGGTTAATTTTTGGACATTATTTGATTTCTCCCCTCAGGTACAGTCCTGGAAGTTCTCCCACCAGCCACCATAGCATCCTTGACCCATCGCCAAGGTCCCTTGAGCTCTTCCCTCCCCTGTTTTGAGCTCTCTCCCTTCCTCTCCCCTGCTGTGTGCCTCAGATCTATGGTCAGCTTGGAAGTTTGTCTTTTATTTTCTTGATGTTTTGTTTGGGTTCTCTATATTTCACACACAAGTGAAACCATCCAGTTTTTATCTTTTTTTCCCCTGACTTATTTGCTTAGCATAATCCCTCCCAGCTACATATATTGGTTCAATTTAAAGAATCATTGCCTACAAACATGGATACAAATATGTATCAATCTACATAAACATACAAGAAGTTAGCATGCAGATAATCCTGACATAGTAGTACATGACCTGGAGAAAACATAAATAATATTTCTATCATTCTTATATGGTACAGGAAAGAATATTAGTTTATACTAAGATACCAATTATGCATACTATGAGTTCTAAAACAATGCTATCCACAGAACTTACCAGGATGCTGAAAATATGTTTCTCTGAACGTTCCAACATAAAGCATCCATTTGCTACACTGAATGTACACTGGAAATGTGACTACTTTGACTGAGGAGTTGAATTTTGAACTCATTTTAATGACTTCACTTAACTTCATGCATGTGACCAGTGGTGATTCTATTGAAGAGTGTGGCTTTACTGCAGCCTTTAAATAAGTAATGAAATAATTTAACTTCCTGGAAAGCTAATTGTAGAATGATTGTTCAGAAATATCATAATTTAGATCTAATAAACATCTTGTTGAGTGGCAAACTTTGAGGTTAATATAGCACAAGTCATCTTTGTTGTTTCCTTTGCCTGACACAGCTTTTCCTTTTCTTTTGATTCTCTCTTAGGTTTAAGAAAATCTAGTTTAAATAAAAATTGATTTGGCATTTAGCCCAGTGAGATATTCTAAACCCTTTGGAAGGATCATTTGGTCATATTATAGTTAATTCAATTATTGATACATTCTGATTTCTACCCATATATCGACTATTTTGTTGCTAGGTGATACATCTTCTATGGTCCTTTTTTATCTTCTGGGAGGGGGATCATTAAATTATGCTACAATTTTATCCATTATTATTTTCCAATCTTTTAATATTTTAGAATTTTTTTATGAGATTGTAAAGATAATTCCTAATTAATACTGTTTACTTCTACCTATATTTTAAGAACCATACACCATTTTAGTAGTGCTGTGTGCAATGACTATTTAGAAAAGAACTCATTTATATTATAGTCTTCTCTATTCCCTCCTGTACTTCCTTTCTCACCTTACATTATTGAAATTGCAAGTGAAAAACCCTTTCAATATTACCTTAGTTCTTATCCTGACATGTAGAGCCTTATACAAATATTTGGATAATCCACAATGGAAAAATAGTCTTAAAGAAGTAGAGAAAAAATACATTTACTATGAAGGAGAAAATTAAATGAAAAGATCTAAAGATAAAAATGTACAGAAGGTACTGCTGAATGGGAATTACTCTAGAGATGAGGATCTCTAGACAAACTGGGAATCAAGATGACCAACAGTGACAATGGACATGTGAAAAACCATCAACTGTATTGGTATTGAACCCATTTTCATATGAATTACATGTAGTTGGAGAAACCGAGTTACCAGCTACCTCTGCTTACCTCAAGCACAGCTGTCCCTTGGTGTGGAGAGCAAGACTGGTTCCACAAACTCCTAAGATACCAATTTCCAAGGCTGGAAAATCACGCCTTACTGTAAAAGGGCATAGTATTTGAGCCTTCCTGGTGGCACAAGGCGTTAAGTCTCAGCACTATGAAGATATCAGCAGTCACTGCAGCACGAGTTCGATCCCTGACCAGGGAGCTGACCACAAGGCACAGCAGACCTCTCCTGTCTTGCCTGCTGCTCCCCTCAGCAGTGCATTTCAGTGGATCTGCCTGTTCTGCTCCCCACTCTGTCTCTGATGAACCCTTTCACCCCCACATACCTCTGGCCTACAGCCCAGCTCTTGTATGCATAAACAAATAAATCTTTTTTAAAAAGGTGGCATAGTATTTGCATATGACCTACACCTATACCCGTCCTCTCAAACACTTTAAATCATCTCTAGATTACATCTAATACCCAATACAATCTAAAATTATGTAGACTGTTGTTATAGTCTATGATTTAGGGAACAATAACAAGGAAAAAAGTTTTATTCATCATGTTCAGTTATGTTCAGTCTAAACAAAACCACCTTAGTCCTAGTGAGGTATTAGCAGTTTTCTAGCTGTGCTTGGTGGAAGCAAGGATGACAGAATCAGAATCAGCAGAATTAGGCACCTGCTGTATGCAACATTGTCAGCTCTTTTGCTGTGTACAAGCCGGTTACCACTGAAATTCAGTCTCAAGTTACTCTTTCTTACTCATTTTGACTCTTAGAAAATTGTCCTTCTTAATCTCTGTGAATATATCATGCCTCATACACACTTATTAATTCCCCCCTGTGCAATTCATGTGAGAAAAACATAAAACATTAAGTACATTGAACATAATTTTCAGAATGAAATAAATCTAGAGAAAGAATATCAGTGATGACAAATAGGGGTCTATTCGACACACAAAAAGTGACTTCATCTACATCCCTGCCTTAGTGCTAAGCATCCCCAGAAGACAGACAAGCAAATACACAATGAGTCCTGGTCAAGGAGAAGAGTAGGGGCCTTCTTGATCGTGAGTAGATGACATTATGGTGTGGACTCATAGCATTTCTGACACTGGTAGAGTCCCCTGACAGTGCTATAACATGATGGATTCACCCCTGAATAGGAGATGCTCACAAGGATTCACCTGCAATTACAGAAATGATCATTGAATTACATATACGGGAATGAGGGCTTCCACGTGCAGACAAAGTGTCCGCAAAGAAGGCCACACCCACGGCTAAGAGTATATATATGCTCCATTCCAGGAGGTGGCATTAAACCTCAGCATCTTCTCACTGTAACTCAGCTGGACTCACAGTTCCTGTCAACATGTGCAACAACTTCTGCTCCTGTGGGGTGTCCAGCTACCGCCCCAGGCCCTCCAGCTCCTGCATGATTTCCTGCTCCAGCCCCAGGCCCTCCAGCTCCTGCAGGGTGTCCAGCTACCGTCCCAGGCCCTCCAGCTCCAGTGGGGTGTCCAGTTACCGCCCCAGGCCCTCCAGCTCCTGCATGATTTCCTGCTCCAGCCCCAGGCCCTCCAGCCCCAGGCCCTTCAGCTCCTGCAGGGTGTCCAGCTACCGTCCCAGGCCCTCCAGCTCCAGTGGAGTGTCCAGCTACCGCCCCAGGCCTTCCAGCTCCTGTATGATTTCCTGCTCCAGCCTCAGGCCCTCCAGCCCCAGGCCCTCCAGAAAATCTGCAATTTGCTGCTCCATCCCCAGGCCCTCCAGCTCCGGTAGGGTGTCCAGCTATCGCCCCAGGCCCTCCAGTTCCTTTGGGGTGTCCAGCTACTGCCCCAGGCCCTCCAGCCCCAGTGGGGTATCCAGTTACCGCCCCAGGCCCTCCAGCTCCTGCATGATTTCCTGCTCCAGCCCCAGACCCCCCAGCAGGCCCTCCAGTTCCTTTGGGGTGTCCAGCTACTGCCCCAGGCCCTCCAGCTCCAGTGGGGTGTCCAGTTACCGCCCCAGGCCTTCCAGCTCCTGCATGATTTCCTGCTCCAGCCCCAGACCCTCCAGCTCCTGCAGGGTGTCCAGCTACCGCCCCAGGCCTTCCAGCTCCAGTGGGGTGTCCAGTTACCGCCCCAGGCCCTCCAGCTCCTGTATGATTTCCTGCTCTAGCCCCAGACCCTTCAGCAGGCCCTCCGGTTCCTGTGGGGTGTCCAGCTACCGCCCCAGGCCCTCCAGCTCCCATGGGGTGTCCAGTTACCACCCCAAGCCTTCCAGCTCCTGCATGATTTCCTGCTCTAGCCCCAGACCCTCCAGCTCCAGTGGGGTGTCCAGTTACCGCCCCAGGCCCTCCAGGTCCAGTGGGATTTCCTGCTGCCTCCCCAGGCCCTCTGTTGCCTGTAGGTCTAGCAGCAGCTCCTCCCAGGGCTATGGATCTGGAAGATCCTACTCAGTGGGATGTGGTTCTGGTAGCTTCAGACCCCGGGCTTCTGGAGTCCGTGTGTTCCCATCTCTGAGCCATGGAGCTGGTGTCTGCCGCCCAATCTACCTGACTTCCAGCTGCTGCCAGTCATCTTGTTAAGCAACATCCTGTGCATCTGGCTTCTACTCATTATCTAATTAGTGCCTACACTTACTATTCATTATCTTTATTGTCTCTCCTCATAATTCTATTATCTTCATCACTTGCAGAAAGAATTATCCTCTGAAACCTGATAATCATATTCTTACTTGTATCTGGACCCAAATACATACTTCATCTGAAAATTTCTATCATTCATTAATTTAATGATTCAAAAACGAAGGCAAATATGTATTAGAAATGGAATGTTAATATCTGGATTCTTCCAATATTCAGAAATTTTATGTCATTTAATCCAGTGAATTTATCTATTGTGAGATCCAGCTGATTTTTTTAGTTGTTGGTTGTTTATTGACTAGGATTTGGGTTGTGATAAGAAAAATAATATTATGAAATCACCAATATGCACATGGAAATATATTTGGATATCATAGGAAGTTGGTGACTTGAAATAATTTGGGCAGAACTTAAATGTTTTTTTACTCAAAATCTAAAATAAGACAATTGATAGAATGTACAGATTTTACAAGTTAAAATCTAACTCAATAACTAGATAAAGTTCTATCATATAGGTCCTCATGTGTACTTCTGTGGGTATAAAGTAGCAGACTTTTGACAATTATGTCAGGAGTTTAGAGAGAAAAACTAATATTTAGAGACATACTGTTAGGGTAATGTATGAAGGAAAAAATGAATGGTAGTCGTGGTTATACTGAAAGAAAAAACAAAGGGGAGACAATGAAAGTGATCATGTATGATTTTAGGTAACTTTGTTGAAGTCACCAGTATTTGTTGGTAAAAGTCATCAAATACCTGAATTTCCCTGATGAGAATGCAATGTGATAACTATCTTGACGTGTGCAATGGTAACCCCGTGAAATTAGAGTCAAATTTTAAGATTATAAGGTTTATATTTCTTTTTGGTTTTAATCATGGATCAAGAAAAATAAAACTGAATAAAAAAGCTTTAAATATCACCAGAATGATGATTTAATTTGCATCTCAGCAAAAGTGAGAAAGAGGGGAAGAGCACAGAGTGGGGAGAGGGCACAGTGGTCTAAGGTAAAGCATCACAGTGTGTTGCTGGAGGGTTTGGTGTATGAGTTACACATGAGGAGCTGGGAACCTGTTCTGGTTTATAGGGGTATAAACCAGTGTTACCACAACAAAAATAAATAAAAATTAAATATAAATCAGACACAGTTAAAGAGAAAATCAGTGATTGTGAGTGGAATATACTCAAACTAAAAATAAAGAAAAGAAAACAAAAAATATTTTTATAAGGATCCAGAGAATTTGGAGCATCGAGAACACAGAAATATCTGACAAAATTGCAATTGGAGTGTAAAAACAAGATTGTGTGTGTGTGTGTGCGTGTGTGTGTGTACACCTCCATGTGTGTATAGGCAGATGATAATAGATGATTATAGGCAGATATTTGATGGATCATTAACAGCTACTAACATGTTATCACCAAATCAAAAACAAACAAACAAAAAACCCAACTAAAAAGCTATCACCAAATCCAAGAGAAATCATGTGTAATAGAAAAAAGACCCTGAGAGAGTTTTACAAATATCTATAAATTCTAGAACTGGTAAAAAGCTCAATATGAAAATATAAACATAGACGCACACCTGGGCTCCTACCAGTTAATCTGATGAACAGAAAAGCAAAAAGGAAAAATGTAAATCAAGCAAAGGAAAACAAATGTAATTTACCTTCAAAAACCAATAAAGAGATTAAAGACTGGATTTTAAACAGGGAAAAGAGGAAAGAAGGAAAGCAATTAAATATCAAAGAAACTTGATTAGTGGGTTTCATTTTCAAAAGTAAAGGGCTATAGGGTGGGATAGAAAGAGCACCATGGACTATGGTGGAGGACTAGGGGTGCTAGGAGGGTGGGAAATCTGGGGTAACCACACCTAAAGCGAGAACTCCTATACTGTCCAAAAATTAACAAGGTAGAAAATAACGGTAATTCTTTTTAAAAAATTAAAAAATACTGAAGGAGAAATAGAGGTATTTTCAGATTATCAAAAACTTTGAGAATTTCTCACTAGCATATAATACTAAAATATGTAAGACAAGATATACATATTGAAAAGCAAAATGATTCCAGAAAACAGTAAAAAATGATGAAGGAATGAAGGCAAAATTAAAAAGTGTACAGTGAATAAATTTAGGAAAATATTGCCTACCAAAAAAAATGTCTACAAATATATACCAAAAAACAAAAGCATGAATGAGGTTAAAAACCTGAAACCCTAACAGCAGTATAAGAAATGGGGTAGGACCAGATGGCTTTAAGATTTCTAGCATTCCTGCACTGTACAGTGAATAGTAAAATGATTAAAGTTTATAAGCAAATCAACAACGAATTCTGTGACCTCAAAGGCTGTGCACTCTGATCAAATATTCCGTGATGCTAAAAATATGTTTGTCTCTACATTCCAATACATGGTGCCCATTAGCCACATATACCCATAATCCACTTGAAATGAAGCCACTGTGAGGGAGGACTGAGTATTGACATTAAATTACTGTAAGTTGATCTTTATGAATATAACTACTGGTGACTCTATTGGATACTATGGCTATAGGGAAACCCTCAAATGATTCATAAAATAATGTGCATCATCCCAGAACACTAACTCAAAGACTATTCAAAAAATCTTGCTTGACATCTAGTATACATTTTGAAATAGCAAACTTTGAAGTGAATAAAGCACAAGTAGGCTTTTTCTATGTTTCTTTTCCTGATATGTCTTTTCATTTTCCAATTTGTTTCATTGAAGAAAATTTATTTTAAGTAGAAAATAGATTTGATATATAGTCCAGTCTGATATTTCAGTCTTAAGTAAGGATATTTGAGTCATTTTATTGTTAATTTAATTATTGATACACTGAGATTTCTACCTATGTATTTACTGTCTGGTTGTTATAGGACCCATTTTCTCTGCTCTTCTATTTCCTTGAATGCTTTAGAGAGTGGTTTTATGCTACAGTTTTACTCATTATTTTCCAATATTTTACACTTTTAGCATTTTCTGGAGGTTTTCATAATTTGTCTATAACTGTTTACTTCTACCTACAAACTATTCGTAGTGTTTTGAATATCAGATACTTACAAATAATTCATTTCTATTGCAGTTCTCTATTAATTCCTGCCACTACAAATTTCCTCTTGAGAATATTGTCTTTCAACCCTTCAGTAAAAAACCCTTCAGGGTTTTTCAGAGAAAACCCTTAAGTATTGATTTCAGTTTACTTTTCTTGACATGGAGAGCTATTTAAAAAAAAATACTTGGATATGTTACAGTGGGAAAATAATATTGAAGAAGGAGAAAAAGGAAGAAATAAGTTTTAAATGTAGAAGAAAATGAATTAAAGGACCTGAAGGGAAAAAAGTCCAGAGGGTTCTGCCTGATGGGTGCTGTTCTAGTTGTGGAGCATCTCTGGATGAGTGGTTAATGGAAATCACAAAAGGGACAATGGACACACCAGAGATCATAGACTATGTGGACACTCAACCAGTTTTTATTTGAATTACACAGTGATTGAAAACACAGAGAATCTCTAGTTATCTCCCCTGATCTAGAGTACAGCTCCCCCTCTTTGTCTTGGAGAGTGTGGGGCTCCACGAACCCCATTCATGATCACCAAAACCCAATGATGCTCAAGTACATTTTATAAATGGCACAGATTTTCATATAGCTACATACATTCTCCCAAATGCTTTAAATCACCTCTAAATTGCTTATAATAGTTAATACAATGTAAAGTTACGTGAACATCCATTACACTGCATTATTTACAGAATAATGAAGGTGAAAAGATAGCTGAACATGTTCAGTAGATACACATATATTCTAGCCCGACTTAGTACATGTCTGTTTTTTTTTAATTTATTTATATACATACAAGCTGGGGTACAGGCCAGGGGCATGGGGCGGAGAGGGTTCACCAGAGACAGAGCGGGGAGCATAACAGGCAGATCAGAAATACACTGCTGAGGGGAGCAGCGGGCGAGGCAGGAGAGGTCTGCCGCACCATGTGGTAATCTCCCCAGCTGGGCGTCGAACTCACATCGCCGCTGCCGACAGCTCCACAGCGCAGTGCTCAACGCTGCGCCACCACGGACACCCCCATTAGCACATGTTTTTAACTGAGATTTTTATCACAGTATGGATGGGTGGCTGACTATCTCATTTTGAGATTTTCATATGCATAAGCTAGTATCCACAGAAATTCTGTTGCAAATTACTCCTCTTTCATCATTTTGCCTCTAAACACTTGTCCTGGTTTATCACTACGGTCCATCTTGTTTCTCTCCTATTTTTCCTATCTTTCCTTTCCAATGTGTTCAAGAAACAATTTCTAAAGCTACATAAAATATAACATATGACAAGTAAAATCATTTAAGAAATGGAATAATCTTTGAGAAGAACATACCTGTGGAAGAATAGGTCTCTCTTTCCAATGACAGAAATAAGTGACTTCCTCTGCATCTCTGCCTTACTGCTGAGCAGCAACAGCAAAAATATAAGCAAATATACACGGAGTCTTGACCCATGAGATGAGGACGGGCCTTCCTACCTGTGATTAGGTGGCGTTAATGGAATGCAGGCATAGCCTTTTCTACACAGGTAGAGTCCATTGACTGAGTGCTATAACAACACGGTGAATTCACCAACAAAAATGAGATGCTCGTAAGGATACACCCGCAATTACAGAAAAGATTACTAATTACACATAGAGCATTGGGGCGTGCACGTGTAGGGAGAAGACTGTAACACACGTCACTCCCTTATACGACTATATAAATGATCCAGTGCCAGAGGAGACATTAAACCTCAGCATCTTCTCACTGTAACTCAGCTGAACCTACGTCTTTGGTCAACATGTCCAACAACTGCTGCTCTAGAAGCTTCTCCAGCTCTAGAAACTTCTACTCCTCTTCCATTGGAGGCACCCAAAACTGCCCCGTCTCCTCCTGTGGCTCTTCCTTCCCCAACACTGTGGTCTACACCACTGACCTGGTCTCTCCCAGGGCCTCCCAGCTGGGCTCCCCTCTCTCCATTGGCTGCCAGGAGACCCGCTGCGAGTCTGCCAGCTGCCCGGTGTCCAGCGTGGTGTCCAGCCCCTGCCAGACATCCTGCTTTCCCCCCAGGCCCTCTGCTCTCTGCAGCCCGTGCCTGACGTCCTGCTCCAGCCCAAGGCTCTCCCTGCTTTCCAGCCCCTTTGGGGTGTCCTGTTCCCGCCCCCGACCCTTTGCTGTCTGCAGCCCCTGCGGGGCGGCCTACTCTGGATCTCAGGGCTGCGGGACCCGCAGCAGCTGCTCCCAGGTCTATGAATCTGGAAGCTCCTACTCAGTGGGATGTGGTTCCAGTAGCTTCAGACCCCTGGCTTTTGGTGCCCAGGGGTTCCCTGCTCTGAGCCGTGGAGCTGGAGTCTGCAGCCCAGTCGTCCTGACTTCCCCCGGCTGCCAGTCATCTTGTTAAACAGCATCCTGTGCATCTGATTTTGCTGTTCATCTAATAAAGTGTCTAAAATTACTGTTCAGTATCTTTATTGTCTTTCTTTATAACCTCATTATTTTCGTCATCTACAGAATTATCCTTTGAAATCTGATTATCATATTCTCATGTCTCTGTCCCCAAACACAGGCTGGCAGACTTTATCTGAAAAATTCTATAGCAAATTTAAAAGGTCAAATTGCTGGCAAAAAAAAAAAAAAAAAATGTTGGGCCTCCCCGGTGGCGCAGCGGTTAAACGCTGCGCTGTGGAGCTGTTGGCAGCAGCGACGCGAGTTCAACGCCCGGCAGGGGAGAATCCCACATGGCACGGCAGACCTCTCCTGCCTTGCCCGCTGCTCCCCTCAGCAGTGTATTTCTGTTCTGCCTGTTCTGCTACCCACTCTGTCTCTGGTGAGCCCTCTCGCCGCCCCACGCCTCTGGCCTGTACCCCAACTTGTATGTATAAATAAAAAAATAAATAAAATCTTAAAAAAAATGTTTGGATAAGGAAAGTACTGTGATTGGGTTCTTCCAAATTTGAGAAAAATTATGTCATTTTAATGTAATAAATGTACCAATTGTGATATTCTGCTCATTGTTTTTGTTTGTATTTTATCCACTAGATATTAGGTTGTAATAGGGAAAAATAAATATTATGTGATCACTAATATGTTCACAAAACTTTTTTGAATCCCAAGTTGTTGGTGATTTGAATTATTTGGATAGTTTCAATAGTTTTTTTACTCAGAGTCTAATGTAAAAGAATTATATGAATGTACAAATTTTCATAAGCTAAAATATGAATTAAGAGCTAGATGAGTCTCTATGAGATGTGGGTCAAGTGTACTGCTGTGTTTATGGGGAGCAGAATTTTCACAGCTCTATCAGGAATTCAGACAATAAAAACAGTATTTTGAGATACACTGTTAGGGTAAATCCTGAAGGAAAAATGAATAGAGGTCAGGTTAGACCTGAATGAAAAAACAGACAATGTAAATGATCATGTATAATTTTAGGTGTCCTTGCTTGAAATCACCAGTATCTGTTGGTAAAAGTCATCGAGTACCTGATTCTCTCTGATGAGTATTCAGTCTGCAAATGTGAAGGTAAGAAGACCAGTGATGAATCCCATAAACTCTGAAGGTTCTAAGGTTCTAATATTATAAGGTTTATATTTCACCTTGGCTTTGATCAGGTCTCACACAAAAAGATATAAAAAGGTTTTAATACTATCATAATGATGATTTAATATGCACCTCAACAAAAAGACAGGGGAGGGAGGGCCTCCCCGGTGGCGCAGCGGTTAAGCACTGGGCTGTGGAGCTGTTGGCAGCAGCGATGCGAGTTCGACGCCCAGTCGGGGAGAATCCCACATGGTGCGGCAGACCTCTCCTGCCTCGCCCGCTGCTCCCCTCAGCAGTGTATTTCTGATCTGCCTGTTCTGCTCCCCACTCTGTCTCTGGTGAAGCCTCTCACCGCCCCACACCTCTGGCCTGTACCCCAGCTGTATGTATAAATAAATAAATCTTAAAAAAAAAAAAAAGACAGGGGAGGGAAGGGACACCCTGAGCGGGCAAACTGGTCTATGGCAAAGGACTATGGTGATTTGGTGGAGGGTGTGGTGAGGTGCTTTACATCTGAAGAGCTGGGTGCCTATTCCTCTAATCGTATACAGGGGAATGTAGAGCACAGACCAAGGGATAAGGAAGGTGACCAGAGCCCCGTGCCAGAGGTTTGACCTATGCTGAGAACACTGTGGAAAGCCCCTCCCTGGAAAGCCTGCTGGTGCTGTGTGTCCTTGGAAGTCTCTCCCTTCCCCTTGAAGTGTATTCTGTGAAATATGGCTTAGGCAGATAAACATTAAGTAGGAGATTAGGCGCAGTTGCACTCGAGACATAGCATGTAATCAGATGGGATACTGTTTGGGGGAAAGTGTATAAAACACTTGCAAAGTGCAATATAGGGCTGCTTGAACTGGCTTGGAGCCCCCATCTTCGTTCCTGTACAACGCCGTACCCGGTCCCGAGTCCTTAGAGACTCAACAGGGGAATAAACCAATGTTCTCTCAATTAATATAAATAAAAATACAGGTAGACAGAATTAAAGAGACTATTTGATTTTGAGTGGAATATATTCAAAATAAAAATAAAGAAAAAATATTTCATGGGGATTCAGAGTCTATAGAACATGGAGAACATGGAAATGCCGAACATATTTGTAACTGGAGTATAAAAAGAAGATTCTGTGTGTATGAGTGTGTATGTGTTAAGTGTGTGTATGTAGAGGCTAGACAGATACATAGTCACTGAAAAATTAACTGCTACTGAAATACTAAATAATAACAAATCCAATAGAAATCATGTGTATAGAAAAAAAAATCGAGGAATTTTTCCAATCAGACAAACAACATCTATCTTCAAATTCTAGAACTAGTAAAAACTTCACATGTATAAATATAAACAAAGATCCACAACTGGGCATGGAGCAGTTAACCTTAACACAAAAGCGAAAAAGTAACATTGTAAAGCAAGCAGAGGTAAACAAATACAATTTTCTTTCAAAAAGCGATAATGAGATCGATGACCGAATTTTTAAAGAGTAAAAGGAATAAAAAAATTAAAACATCAAATTCCAGAAAAAAATGCTAAAACTTGATTTAACTAGTGAGTCTGTGTTTCAAAACTGAAAGGGGACAGGGAAGGGAGGGAAGAGCACAGAGGGCTGCGGGGGAGGACCCTGAGGGCTGCGGGGGAGGACCCTGAGGGCTTCGGGGGAGGACCCTGAGGGCTGCGGGGGAGGACCCTGAGGGCTGCGGGGGAGGACCCTGAGGGCTGCGGGGGAGGACCCTGAGGGCTGTGGTGGCGGGAGAGCTACAATGAACACACCTGGATAGAGAAATCCCAAATACAATCAAATTAACAAAAATGCCAAATAATGGTACATCATTAAAAAAATAAAAATTTAAAAATACTAAAGGGTAAATAGAGACCATTTCATATAATGAAAATCTTTCAGAATTTCTCCTTAGCATCTATTTTTTTTTTTAAGATTTAATTATTTATGCATACAAGCTGGGGTAGAGGCCAGAGGTGTGGGACGGCGAGAGGGCTCACCAGAGACAGAGGGGGGAGCAGAACAGGCAGATCAGAAATACACTGCTGAGGGGAGCAGCGGGCAAGGCAGGAGAGGTCTGCCACGCCATGTGGGATTCTCCCCAGCCGGGCGTGGAACTCTGGTTGCCGCTGCTGACAGCTCCACAGCGCAGCGCTTAACCGCTGCGCCACCAGAGAGACCCCTCTCCTTAGCATCTAGCACTAACATATGTAATAAAGATAGATGTTCAAAAGCAAAATGATTCCATAAGAAAAAAAAAACAGAACTAAATAAAAAATTAAAATGTGTATATTGAGTAAATTAAGGAAATACTGTCTATCAAAAAAGTGGGTACAAATATCAATAAACAAAAACATGAATGAGATTAATAGAATCTTAACAGGTGTGTATGAAATGGGGAGTAAAGATATGGCCTTCTAACTATGTTACCTCAATTAAATAAAAATAAAGATAAATTAGACACAGTTAAAGAGACAATTAGTGATTGTTGAATGGAATATATGCAAACTAAAGGAAAAATATTCACTGGAAATTCAAAGACTATGAATTTGAAGAACATGGAAATGAGGAACACAATTGCAAATGGAGTGTACAAACAAGATTTTGTTGGTATTTGTGCACTGCACATTCCTGCATTGCATAGGAAATAGTAAAATGTTAATTTTATTAGCAAATCATCAATGTATTTTGTTATCTAAAAGTCTGGGCAGTCTGACTGAACATTTTCGGATGCTGAAAATGTTTGTCTACACATTCCAGTATGTGACGTCCATCAGCCACAAGTGCCCATTGTCCACTTGAGTTGTAGCTACAGTGATGGAAAAACTGAGCATTTATATTCATTTAAATTACTTCAAGTTGAACGTTATGTATATGACTAGTGGTGACTCTATGGCTACAGGGAAACCCTCAAATGAATCATAAAATAGTGTGTATCACCCCGGAACACTAACTGAATGACAATTCAAAAAATCTTGCTTGACATCTAATATACATTAAGAAATAGCAAACCTTGAAGTTAGTAAAGCACAGGTTGGATTTTCTTTGTTTCCTTGCCTAATGTCTTTTCATTTGGCAATTTTTATCTCGTTATATTTTAGAAATCTTTTTTAAGTAGAAAATAGATTTGATATATAGCCCAGTTTGATATTTTAATTCTTATGTAAGGATATTGGAGTCATTGTATATTTAATCTAATTATTGATATTAATACATGCAAACTTCTATCTCTATATGTACTGATTTGTTGTTATGTGACCTATTTTCTCTGTTCCTTTATTTCTTTTAATGCTTTTGGGAAGGGGTTTATGCTACAATTTTACTTATTAGTAATATTTACTAAACTTTCAAGTTTTTAGCATTTTCTGGAGGTTTTCATGATAGTTTTAATATATTACTGTTTATTTCCACATATATGTTAAGAGTCACAAACAATTCAGGATATTTTGAAAAATGAATCTTTACATATAATTCATTTATATTGCAGTCCTCCAAATTCCTGCAATTCCAAATTTCCTCTTGAGATTATAGTTTTCAGTCTGAACATTCTTCAGTTTCATTCATTCTGGGTTCCCTGACATGGACAGTTCCTTAAAAAAATATATCTGAATATGTTACAGTGGGAAAATAATCTTGAATAAATAGACTTAGGGGAAATATGTTTTAATTGAAGGAAAATTTGATGATGAAAGGACCTGAAGGGAAAGAGTCTAGAAGGTACTGCCTGCTGTTCTACTGGTAGAGTATCTCTGGGTGAGTGGTTAATGGAGATGACAAAAGGGACAATGGACACTCCAGAGGTCATAGACTATGTGAATACTCAACCAGGTTTTAACTGAATTATACAGTGATGGAAAACACATAGAATCTCTAGTTATCTCCCCTGATCTCAGCAGTACTGTTCCCCATCATTGTGTTGGAGGGTGTGGGGCTACACAAGCCTCATCCATAATCACCAAAACCAATGATACTCAAGTCCGTTTTATAAAATGGCAAAATATTTTCATATAGCTATATAAATTCTCCATATGCTTTCAATCACTTCTAAATTGCTTGTAATACTTAATATAATGTAAAGTTACGTGAACAGCCATTACACTGCATTATTAGGGAATAATGAAGGTGAAAAGATAGCTGTACATGCTCAGTATATACATATATTCTAGCCCGAAACTTAGTACATGTTTTTATCTAAGGTTGACTGAATTCACCATATGGATGGGTGGCTGACTATCTCATTCTGAGATTTTCATATGCATAAGTTAGTATCCACAGAAATTGTTACAAATTACTCCTCTTTCATCATTTTGCCTCTAAACAATTGTCCTGATTCACCACTTGTTTCTCTCTCATTTTTCATATTAACCTTTCCTTTCCAATGTATTTGAGAAGCAATATAAGGCAATATATAGTACATGATATGCAAAATTATTTAAGAAATTAATTTAAGAATTATTTAAGAAAATTTGAGAAAGAATATCCCTTTGGACAAATAGGTATCTCTAGTCCACTGGCATTAAAAAAAATAAAAAAAGTGACTTCATCTCCACCCCTCCCTTAGTCCTAAGCTTCCCCAGCCAATATACACTAAAATACACAGTCTTAGCCAAGGAGAACAGTATGGGTTTTCCCGGTCCTGATTACATGTCACTAGTTGTATGAGTCATAACAACTGACACTGGTAGAGTCCACTGACTTAGTGTTATAACAACACGGCGAATTCACCTATGAAAATGAGATGCTCGTAAGGATATACCTGCAATTTCAGAAAATATTACTAATTACACATAGGGCAATAGGGCGTGCACGTGTAGGGAGAGGACTGTAACGCACGCCACTCCCTTGTACAACTATATAAATGCTCCAGTTCCAGAAGAGACATTAAACCTCAGCGTCTTCTCACTGTAACTCAGCTGAACCTACGCCTTCGGTCAACATGTCCAACAACTGCTGCTCTAGAAGCTTCTCCAGCTCTAGAAACGTCTACTCCTCTTCCATTGGAGGCACCCAAAACTGCCCCGTCTCCTCCTGTGGCTCTTCCTTCCCCAACACCGTGGTCTACACCACTGACCTGGTCTCTCCCAGGGCCTCCCAGCTGGGCTCCCCTCTCTCCATTGGCTGCCAGGAGACCTGCTGCGAGCCTGCCAGTTGCCCAGTGTCCAGCGTGGTGTCCAGCCCCTGCCAGGCGTCCTGCTTCCGCCCCCGGCATTCTGGCCTCTGTGGGCGGTCCTGGTTCCGCCCCAGACTCTCCAGCCCCTGCGGGATTTCCTGCTCCCGCCCCAGGCCTTCCGGTCTCTGTGGGCTGTCCTGCTTCCGCCCCAAGCCCTCCAGCCCCTGTGGGGTGTCCTGTCCCTCCCCCAGACCCTTTGCTGTCTGCAGCCCCTGCGGGCCGGCTTACTCTGGATCTCAGGGCTGCGGGACCCGCAGCAGCTGCTCCCAGGTCTATGAATCTGGAAGCTCCTACTCAGTGGGATGTGGTTCCGGTAGCTTCAGACCCCTGGCTTTTGGTGCCCAGGGGTTCCCTGCTCTGAGCCGTGGAGCTGGAGTCTGCAGCCCAGTCGTCCTGACTTCCCCCGGCTGCCAGTCATCTTGTTAAACAGCATCCTGTGCATCTGATTTTGCTGTTCATCTAATAAAGTGTCTAAAATTACCGTTCAGTATCTTTGTTGTCTTCTTCATCAGCTTTTTATTTTCATCATATACAGAAAGTATTATCCTTTGTAATCTGTTTATGGTAATCTCACCTTTCTCTGGCCCCAAATACAAGTAGACAGATTTAATCTGAAAAATTCTATAATTATTTGAATAGCGCATAATAAAGCCCCCCCAAAAATCTTGGACATGGAAATCTTGTGATTAGATTCTTCCAAATTTGAGAAAAATTTTGTCATTTCAATTTAATAAATTTTTGATGGTCATACCCAGGGATTGCTTTTCTCATTAGTTTTTACTGACCTCTCACCTCGCATCGACCCTGCAGGACAACCTTTCTGGGTTGTGGATCCTGTAGTGCCTGCCTGCTGGGCTACTGATCCAGAAAACTCTATCCTCTAGGTTCTGGACGCCATAGGTTCAGATCCATGAGTTATGGAGACTGGATCTTCTCTCCTGAGCTATGGATCCAGAGTCTGCCTTCCAACCAACTTCTCCTGTGGGAGCTGCCAGTCATTGTGTTACCCACCAACTTGTGCATTTGGCTTCTATAAATAAACTTGTTGATGGCTCACACCTCTTGAGCAATATGACCAAATATTTTTGAAACAGAAACAGACATCTTAATGAGGTCTGGAGAAACACTGTTCAGCAGCTCTTCACCTTTTATCTACCACAAGACATGTCAAAAGCTGTCTTAACACTCATTGAAATTAGGGCCTCCCTGGTGGTGCAGCGGTTAAGCGCTGCGCTGTGGCGCTGTCCACAGCGGCAACATGAGTTCGATGCCCAGGCCGGGGAGATTCCCACATGGCTTGGCAGATCTCTCCTGCCTCGCCTGCTGCTTCCCTCAGCAGTGTATTTCCCTAGATCTCCCTGTTCTGCTCCCTGCTCTGTCTCTGGTGAACCCTCTCGCCGCCCCACACCTCTGGCCTGTACCCCAGCTTGTATGCATAAATAAATAACAATCTTTAAAAAAATAATAAATAATTCATTGAACTTAATGATTAATCCTATTGGATGAATTAATGGAATTAGTGGAATTAAATATATGAGTAAATCAGTTAATGGAATTCATGTTAATAAACAATGAAAGAATGTTTTATGATTAATGAGGTTTTTTCCCACTATTTTATTCAAAAAACAGATGAAAACCTAAATGAATATGACTTGATCAAATCATTCATTTTGGTTTCCAAATATTTTATTCCTTTTACTATTTATTTTAATTGGTTAAGTTTGATTTTTTATGCTTTGTGTGTATGGGGGCGGTATATAGATTTAAGTCACTGTGATTCTAAAGGAAAACTTTGGAAATCTAATTGATTGGTCCATTAGAATTTATTTGGGAGTTTGAATATTCATTTCTTCAGAACTTCTGTTTTCCAGAATTCTTACATTGTCTGGATAGATTCTATACAAATCATCATCTCAGGAATACAGATCACATTTCTTTCACAGAATGTGGTATCTTCATGTTAGCTGACAAAACTAAAGAAAAAGGAATTTGGAAGATGTAACGGAGCAGGAAAAAAAATGTTGGTTATATGGAAAGCTTTATACATGAGCTAAAATACCTTTCTTTGATTCACTCTATGTTGGGTGGCAAAAAGCACCATATTCCTTCATCTCACTTTTTATGTAATTTATTTATTTACATGTGTAAGTGGGAAGTTGAGTATCCTCATTGATAATCCATTAGATCCCTAAGATTTAGTTTTACCTTCTTATTTCCAAGAGTCAAACTAAACATGACTGGTAAAAATGAATTTTTCATATTTTCAAAAAGTTTGTTTCATTCATAGATCTATACACTTTCAAAGATGTCTTGTCTTATGTTGTATGTTGCATTTCTTCTATTTCATAAGCCATATGTTTCAGGAAGAACAATAAATTGCTATGGTAGGTAGTATGTTCATAAATCATAAGGCCAAAAGGAAAGATAGTATATTTGTAAAAAAGGCAAAGAAAACTGTTCAAAAACGTTTCCTCCCCATTCATTTTCATAGTTCTGTAAGAATAAAACATTTCATGAACTATATAATTTTGTTTCACTTGTTTTATTTTACTCACAAGGGCTTGAAGTACTCGGTGTGGAACAAAGTTCCAGGACAGGTTCTAGTCGTATGAGGAAACTAAGGTCTAAGATTTTATGGCAGATGGAGACTAAGAAATTATGTAAAGACACAGCAATGTGAGAGAGAATAAGGAGAATTTTGAGAAGATCAAATAAAATGAACAGAACAGAGCAGTATAAACTTACTTGTGAAAATCAAGTTACAATTGTTTGCTATAACCATGGGATATCAGCTAGAGATGTAGAATAAACATCCATTACTTCATTTTTTGATATCTTGAGTTTTGGATCACATTAATCTTGGGATTCATTGGCTCTAGTTCATACTGTTAAAGCAGTGTTCTGCCAAGTCACTTGGTCACATTTTCTTAACTGTCTAAATATTCTTAATTCCTTTATAAACTTTGGTCAAATGTTACGTAAAATAGTATTGTTATATCTATTTTATATAAATATATATTCATGTTAGTACAAAATTTAACATAATACAATAAACAAAAATCTCTTGCAAGCCTATTACAAATAAGTAAACACAATACCTAGTATGATTTTCAAGTTTTGGAAACAACAAATTCTCTACTGGAAAATAACTCTCTGACCTGGGTATCCATTTTGGTAAGAAAAAAAGTGACCCTAGTCATTTATGCCTCTGTTTCATGGACAGTGGCAACTGACCTGACCAACTAGTTAAGGATGTGGAAAAGACAACATTAGAATCTCAAGATAAGAAATCCTCTCTCGGGCGTTGTGGATAGACATATGTCAGTAGGCATAAAGGGCAAAGATATTTGAATCCTTTTATTTAGATTTAGGTTTATTGGGCTACAACATTTTATATGATTTAGAGGTATAGGATCACTCCCTTCCAGTGTATGCTACCACACCACACCCACCAACCAGCAAGGCACCCAGAGTCCTCCACCAACGTCCACTGGGGTCATCCACACTTTACTCTCCCACTTGCTACCTCTCCCACACCCAGTAGCCTCAATTCTACTGTCATATTTCTTTTTTTTTCTTTTTTTGAAGATTTATTTATTTATGCATACAAGCTAGGTACAGGCCAGAGGCGTGGGATGATGAGAGGGTTCACCAGAGACAGAGTGAGGAGCAGGACAGGCAGAACAATGGAAACATACTGTTGAGGGGAGCAGCGGGTGATGCAGGAGAGGTCTGCCGCGCCATGTGGGAAGCTCCTGGGCCGGGCGTCAAACTCGCTTCGCCGCGGCAGCTCCACAGTGCAGCACTTAACCGCTGCGCCACCAGGGAGGCCCTCTACTGTCAGATTTCTAAGGTATGTTACTGGTTTGGTTTAGTCTGACCATTTATTTGTTTCTCTATATTCCACACTTAAGGGAAACCGTCCAGTATTTGTCTTTCTCCTTTTGACTTATTTCACTTTGCATTATCCACCTCAGTTCCATCCATGTTATCACAAATGGCAAGAGTTTATAATTTTTTTTATAGCTGGGTAGTATTCCATTTAACAAAGGCATGCATATATCACTTCAAATTAGTGTTTCTGCATCACTTGGGTAGATACCCAGGAGAGGAATTGCTGGGTCATATGGCAGATCTATTTTTCATATCTCAAGAAACTTCCATGCTGTTTCCTGTAGGGGCTGTACCAGTCTACATTCCCAGCAACAGTGTGAGAGGTCTTGTTTATCGCCAAATCCTCACCAACAGTTGTTGTTTCTAGTCTTTTTTATATCGGTCATTCTCACAGGAGGGCAGTGGGTGGTGGTACCTCATTGTATTTATCGACCACCATGGGAGAGGATCTACACAAAACACAAGAGTGTGCCACTTGGTGTTAGCCCACCTTTGTCAGAAGTTTTCACAATGCTGGCAAGATGAGCAAGTGAAAAAACTGACCAGAGCCTAGGAATGTCCCTAGAACCATGAGCTCTCTTTATAAAACTGATATAATTCCCTCCTCTGAATGTCTCCTCAGCAACACGGGCTAAAGCTAAACTCCCAGTACGGCCCTATTCCTTGAGGAAACTAACAGACCTCTTGGGTTCAAGTTAACTATGATTCCTTACTGCCCTGGAAAGATCAGTGCTTCATCCCCAATCAGACAGACACATATTCAGAGTGTGATTCTGCTCTCCCTCCCTACCTTAACAGCATTGGTATTCAGGAGCCGATGAAAGCTTGAGCCAACAGCATGGAAATCTTCACAATATAGCATCCAACTAGGGAATCAACTTCACAGAAGATACAGTGTGAAGTGAGTCCCTCACCCCGGGATCAACAGATCTTATAAAAATCACCACCCTGAAGCTGCCTGGTTCACTGTACATGAATTGACTGGCTGAAATGTTGGCATCAATGCAATACTTGACACAATACTTGGGCTGCACTTGCTAAGACTCTCAAAGACCCATTTAAGAATTTTCTGATTCCTAATTCTGCAACTGGAATTTTCAGGAATGAATAAAGTTAGCAAAGACAGACTTGAGAAGGAAGATTTTAAGGGTCTCACGGAGCTACAAACTGATTCCTTCCTGAACACTTTGGGTCCTTGCTTTTAGAGACCAGCCAAAAACAACAAAAAAAGTTACTATCAATCCACATGTAGATGATTCTGGAATAGTAGGTTTCTAATCAGTGTTGAAGGAAATATATATATATATATATATATATATATATATATATATATATATATATTAGGTTATCTTACCAGGGTGACTCTGAGAACCACCTCTTTGTGGACATTTGTCAACGTAGGGGCTGCAGCAAGACAAAGCTATCATTATCAGGGCTGACATGTCTCAGAATAGGGCTTGGGTAACACCATCAGGAAATCCACCAAGATTGGCTGAGGTGGTAGCTAAGGCAAGACAAATTTATAGCAGACAGTCAAGGAAGAAGATGATGAGTAACATTTTTAGCTCCATGTTCAAGTACAATGACAGGGACGATATTTCATCCCACTGGCCTTAATCTTTATATTTGCCCTCAGGAATGAAAGATCTACCAGAGCCAGGGAGAACCTGTCTCCAACAAGTTGACCCTTAAGATGCAAGCAGTGAACTGTGACAGACACAGAGAGGCGCTGCAGCTCATGTCATATCACTTTAAAAACAGACTAGTTGCCCAGCTGCGGCAGCTGAGATTAGCTGACAGACTTTCCTGGATGGTTTCTTCAATGGCTTCATTGAAGTTTGCCTCAGGATTTTTTTTTTTTTTAATGGCAGCCCTCCCTTACCCAACCAATGACTGACGAAGGTGGTAGAATGACTTTTTACTTTCAAAGACGTCACTCTCAAACCAAATTTGTACTTTCCTATGCCTGTCTCTTCTTTTTGCCAATTTCCTAGAGAAGCCAACTAACAAACATGTTCTCTGTTCTTTTTTTGAAATTTAATGTGTACTTCCACCTAAAAAATTTCTGTCCATTTTTCGGGGTCAGTTTCTCTGACGTAATGAACCCATTGGAAAATTAACACTGAGCGCCAACACTATTCAAAGGAAAAACAAAATAAAAATGGTGTTAAAAGAAAGATCTTTCATATATTTAAAGGAGCTTGACTTTGAAAATGCACCAAACTCACACTCAGTCTGAGCAGTATTAAGCCTGAGATGTTCCAAAAAGCAGATTGTACTTTCTTTTTAGGGTTTGAATGATGTCAATAAAATCATTTGAAACACATAACTATATCCCTTTTCAGAGAGTGTGTTTTAATGACATGTAGATTAATTAAAAGACTCATAACTAAAAGTTAGAAGAAGTAACTGAAATGCTTGTCCTACTCTCCCTTTCCCAAGTATCCACATTACCTCCTTTACTTCCACCTCTCTTCACATGGACCCAAATCAACTTATTGACTCTGTTTCAACTCAGTCTTCTCGAGTCACTTGGTCTTTAAACATTTGCCTGGTTCTTCCTTATTTGCAGTCATGTCTCATCATGTGCCATTTTTCTTCTCTCCATGTGAGCAGTGCTGTATTTTAATGTGTGATAGATGGGAAGTAAATTTGGAGAATGTGAACCAGTGGTGACATGTAGACTCAATCACTAGACACATCCTTATAAAAAATAATGCTATGTCAACTATCATTTGGCACAGTAGACAAGTGACAGAATGGATTCCAATATAAAGCAGAAATAGCTCTGCATAGTGTCACAGTCAAGGAGAAAAACAAGACTTTATTAGCCTTAATAGATAAGTATCACTGACAAATTGTCCTAGAATTTCTGATATAGCAATAATCACTGGCTTTGTACTATAACAACAAATCATAGCACCCATAAATACAATAGGTGGGAAACTAGTCAACTGCAATTACAGAGATGATTAGTGAATCACAACATGTAGCAGAGGATATGCAAAAGTGAGAGGAATGAATTGGTACTGTGCCACACTCATTGATAGATAAAAATAGCCTAATGTACTGACTTCAAAATCTTCTCATTGTCGTTTAACTGAATTCACTTCTCCTATCATCATGTTCAAAAACTGCTGCTCTGGAACCTTCTACTACTCAATAGGTGAATAACACTGGTCAACAAATTTTTACAAAAATCATGCTACTGAAATAAAATTAGTCATTTCCTATCAATTTGTATGTGCTCAACACGAATATAAACATGAATATGATAGTCAAATTCTAATTTTGGCTCTAGTTTTTTTGTAATCTGCAATAAATTGATGTTTACATCATGAAAAGCATGCCAATAGTAATAGGCCTATGGTTAATACCTGTAAAAAATCAAGTCATAGACGACTTCTTAATTTCTTCGCTTGTCTCTTGTACAACTGTTCAGGAGCATCTCTGGGGAGTGTCCAGCAGTAGTCAGCCAGCATTGTAGTGGACTGTTTTCCTTGGTATCTTTGTTCCATTGATGCAATATCTTGATGAAACTGTTCGCCATGTTCATTACTAACCATACCAGAGTTTTCAGGGAAGAAATCCAGATGGGAATGAAGGAAATGGATCTTTAGAGACATATTGCAGCCAAGTTTCCTATCCTGAATCAGCATGTCTTCTACTAGTTCCTTGTAGTTTTCTGCCCTAACATTCCTAAGAAAGTTTGTAGACAGTAGGCAAAAAGCATTCCATGCTTGTGTCACATCATCCCGCAGCAGGTTGTTGAACTGGTCATTTTTGAAGAGATCTCGAATCTGAGGACCCACAAAAACTCCCTCTTTAATCTTTTCTTCACCGAGTCGAGGAAATGTTTGATGCAGGTATCAGAAACCTGGCGAGGTCCAGTCCATGGCTTTCACGAAATTCTTTATCAAACCTAGTTTGATGTTAATGGGTAGTAGCAGGATTTTGTGAGCCTCAACCAGAACTGGGTGCTGGATATTCTTACAACTGCTACATTTTGTCTGTGAGTCCATTCCTTCCGCAAGTAGTGCAATTCACCTGCTCGGCTATCCCACTCACATAAGAAACACATTTATTTTGTATATCCCTGCTGCAGTCCCATTAAAAGGGCAACAAGTTCAAATCACCACAGATGTGCCAGCTGTACTTGTTATACTCAATGGAATTCAGTAGCTGCTTTAAGTCATCGTATGTCTCTTTCATGTGGACAGCATGCGCTACTGGAATAGATGGAAGACAGTTTCCATTGTGCAAAAGCACAGCCTTAAGACTCAGTTTCGAAGAGTCTAGAAATAATCTCCATTCTTGTGGGTCATGAGTGATTTCTAAGGCATTCATGAGGCCCTCAATATTGGAACAGAATACCAAAGGACTTTCCTTTCTGAAGAAAGGCTCCAACTGCTGGTGGCACTTCGATATAAAGTAATTGTGACATCTTCATCTAGAAGATTCCATTGTTGGAGTCTTGATGCAATCAACTCTGGATGATGTGTGCACGATAGTATTATGCAATGCGATGCAATATTACATCATTCTAGGCTGATTTAGGATGTTGTTGCAGTCCTACTGTATAAATTTACATGGTGAAACATAAAATGAATTACATGAAATATCTCCAAAATGAGAGCTAATAAAAAATTTTCAGGGTTATATTCATGTTCAGCACACCAAGATACTACAGATTAGGGCCTTTTAAAGTCAGTAATGATCTCAATGTTGACCAGTATAATCTGGATACCCAGGCTCCTCCTGTGGTTCTTCCTACCCAGCAACCTGGCCTATAGCATTTGGCAACTGAACTCATCTCTCTTCAATGACAGTAAAAAATACTAGTTGGGAGCCCTCCTGGTGCCAGACACCCTGTGCATGGAGCTGCAGCCACAAAGAAAGGAAGGGAAGAAGTATCAATAACTTATGTGTGTGTGTGTGTGGATGGAGCTATATATATACACACACATACATACATACATATATACATATATACACATATATAATAAGTGACAGATTAAACAGATTTTGTGATGTAGCAGTGAGAATTGTGACTACAAATATGATGGTTATCAATCTATCCATCCATCTACCATTTGTCACTGATGTTTAAAATAAAATAAACCTTGATTCCATCTTCTCCCATTCAAATACTGGAAAAGTTGGAATGATCTATGACTTGGATAACCTCACATGATATGCTTTCTTACTATAATTATTTATACATATTGTATAAAATATTTCATCATACTTATGTAATAGGATGATGTCTAGCAAAGGTGGAATAAATAATTTACAGCAGTTGTGTTGTTGAGAACATCTTAAAACTGTAGATATCTGGGCCTCCCTGATGACGCAGTGGTTAAGAGCTGCGCTGGGGAGCTGTTGGCAGCGGCGACGCGAGTTCAACACCCGGCCAGGGAGATTCCCACATGGCGCGGCAGACCTCTCCTGCCTCGCCCACTGCTCCACTCAGCAGTGTATTTCCGTCAATCTGCCTGTTCTGCTCCCCACTCTGTCTCTGGTGAACCCTCTCACCGCCCCACGCCTCTGACCTGTACCCCAGCTTGTATGCATAAATAAAATCTTTAAAAAATAAATAAATAAATAAAACTGTAGATATCTGTGTGTATATATATCTGTGTACATATGTATCTTATGAGAATATTAGCATCCTTAGAACTATATGGGACAATTTTCCCTTTAATACCCTACAAATCCAGAAGTAAATCATTTCTGAAGAAAGATTACCTCGTTCAGAATTTCAATTTTTTTCTATAAATTTTTTATTTTATGTTGTCACTAAGTCAAAAGCTATCAGGCATTAAGCTGGTAATAAATGAATAAACTCAACAGAAAAATCATATACTAGACCAATTACAGGCCATACAAAGGGATGCATAAAGAATATATATATAAATGCATTCACCTTTTAGTTGCTATGATTATTAGAATTAAGAATGTAAGAACACACTTAAAATTTGACAGAGCACTTAAAAGAACCAAAATGGGATTATAGATTTGAAAAAAAAAAA
This sequence comes from Scalopus aquaticus, assembly GCA_004024925.1. Taxonomy (NCBI): domain Eukaryota; kingdom Metazoa; phylum Chordata; class Mammalia; order Eulipotyphla; family Talpidae; genus Scalopus; species Scalopus aquaticus. Next base: position 32,087 of record PVIJ01011837.1, read on the forward strand.
GTATGTAATGAAACAAAACTAATTAAATAGTTATTAAGTAGTTGTATAAAGGATTGAGAACTGTAGACAGAACAACTGTCCCAGAAGGCAAGGGGGAAAACCCTATTAAAGTAGGGTTTCTCAACAGCATCACTGTCACTATTTTAGGTCAGATAATGAGCTATCTCTTTGCTGTCTTATGAAAAGTAAAATGCCTTGCATTATTCTTAATTTCTACCCACAGATGCTACCTCTTATTAGAGTTAGGACACCCAAAAATGTCTTTCTAGCCACTGTCAAATACTCCTGGGATGATAGAATGCAAGATCACACTTGGCTAGAAACCATTTATCTAAACTAAAGAGTAGAAAGAAAAAAAAAATTTAATCTTTTTTAAAAACTTGAAAGAATATTGACCATAGTAAAAGGATTTAATGTACTTGTATTTGGAGTCCTAAAAACAGACAAAACAGAGAATTGGAAATAAATATATTTAGGGATAAATGCTGAGAATTTTCCAAAACAAAGTCAATACATGCTGCAAACTAAAATTTGGATGAATACAAAGAATACCACACCTACACACAGGTGATAAACACCAATGACAAAGAGAAACATTTCCAACTAGCCTGAAAAAGAAAGATGATTATCTTTTAAAAAGTGATAATTGAACTGAAATTTAAATTCCTTAAAAAGACAATTGACTAAATGTGCAAAATTCTGAATGAAAATAGATGGCATACTAAAATACTATGCAAGTGGATAAGTACTTCAAAATTGAAGATAATTTCAGATAACAAAAATAAATTGAGAGAATTTCTTATCTAGTGTGACACTAAAATACATACTAAAAATTGCCTGCTAGTGAGAAGGAAAATATATTTACCTGCCTATAGGAAATGTTTGACATTAAGACATTATATGTTTTGTCCATTCTTAAAATGCTACTCCTTTTTTGCTCATAGTAACCTTTCCACGTGGACATATTTTCCATTTTGGGGGATGCAAATGGGTCTTATTCTATATTAGAAAACTATAATAAAGTATTTCTAGACAACAAATAGACAAGACATTTTCTGATGCATCAATCTTCCTATTCCAAGTTATAGCTTTTGAGTGCCTGCTTCCTCATTAAAATGATTAATCTAAATTGAATCCAGTGCATGATTAGTAACAAGTTGAACAGCAACTCTCAAAAGATAATTAGTTGGGTAGCAAAAGTAGGAACTGAAATACACAATGAATATCTATTAGTTTCTCACACTACAGATCTGAAAAAAAAAAAGTCAGAAAACACAGAAGGTCATCCACAAATACATTTTCAAGCCATTTCTTTCTCAGCTCTGAGTCAACATTTTTATATAAAATGTATCACTATTTTTAAATGTATATAGATAATTCTTTCAAAAAACAATGTAGGTGTACATTGCTTTAATATAATATGTGGGCTGCATTTAGTGTATAGTCTGAGAGATAGTAAACCTTCATGAAAATTGTATTTTTTGTTAACATCTGACATAAAGAAGAAATTTACTAGGTTCATATCTATCTACAGAGGAGTTCCCAAGAAAACAAACAGACTGCAAGGTTCTGCTTGGGAATAAACATTCCTTATTCAGTAATTCTTAAACTATTCCATTAAGGTTACTCTGATACCTAAAACAAAGACATGAGACATAAAAGAGAGACAATTATAAGCCAATATCCTTAATTAATATACACGCAAAAACACCGAACCAAATATCCCTGAACAGAATTTCCAAACAGAATTCAACATGCATTAAGATAATAATAAATTATCACCAAGTGAGATTTATCCCAGAGATGAAAGGATGGTTCAATACCCCAAAATTTATCAATGTAATTCACATCAACAAAAGAAAGGATAAAAATCATATGACAATATTAATAGATGAAGAAAAGCATTTGACATGATTTAACATACATTTATGATAAACACCAAAAAATGGGGATAGATGAAATATAACTTAACATATAAAAAGCCATATATAACTTGCCCATAACTAACATCATTATCAATGATGAAAATTGAAAAGCTCTTCCTCCAAGATCATGTACAAGACAAGGATGTCCACTTTCACCATTGCTATTGAACATAATACTGTAAGTCCTAGGTAAAGCAATTAGGTGAAAGAAAGATATACAAGTAATCCAAATTGAGAAATAAGAAGATATAAAACTATCACAATTTGCAGATGACGTGATAATAAACATAGAAAGCCCTAAAAATTCCATTGATAAAATGAATTGAAACAAAAATCCAGTAAAGTGTCAAGTTACAAAATCAATACGCAAATCTCAGTTGTGTTCCTATATGAAAATAATGAACCAGAGAGAAAGAAATCAAGAAAACAGTCCTATTACAATTGTATAAAAAACAGCTAAATACTTAGGAGTAAGCTTAACAAGAGAAGTGAAAGACTTATGTAATGAAAACAATAAGACATTGTTGAAGAAATAAAAGGCACAAAGAAATGTAAGATATTCTATGCGCATGGATTGGAAGAATTAACATTATTAAAATGGCATCTTACCCAAAATAATATATAATGTTATCCCTAGCAAAGTTTCAGTGGCATTCTTCAATAAGTAGACTAAACACTACTGAAATGCATATGGAACCACAATATTCACATGAAATCAAAAAAAGCACTCCTGAGGCCTCCCCGGTGGCACAGCGGTTGAGCGCTGTGCTGTGGAGCTGTCGGCCACAAGCGATGTAGGTTTGACGCCAAGCCAGGGAGAATCCCACATGGTGCGGCAGACCTCTCCTGCCTCGCCCGCTGCTACCCTCAGCAGTGTATTTCTGATCTGCTCCCCACTCTGTCTCTGGTCAACCCTCTCGCCGCCCCGTGCCTCTGGCCTGTACTCCAGCTTATATACATAAATAAAATTCTTTAAAAAAATTATAAAAAAAAGCACTCCTGATAATAAAAGAACAACGGTAGCACGCATTTAAAATTATACTAAAAAGCTACAATAATCAAAACAGTATGGTGCTAGAATGCACATAGAAAAACACAAAACAATTGAATATAATTGATAGTTGCAGAAATCAATCCATACTTATACGAAAAGTTAATCTGTGGCAAAGGAGCAAGAGTGTGCATTGGAGAAAGGATAGTTTTTTCAACAAATGTTGCCAGGAAACTAGCCAACCACTTGTAAAAGAAAGAAGCTATACAATGTATCACACCCTGCAAAAAGTTACTAAAATTTAAGTAAAATAATTTACTGTAAGAACTGAAACATAAAATACATAGAAAAAAACAGGCAAAACACTCCACAGCTTTGGCTTTAGTGATGTATTTCATTATTTGTCACCAATGGGAAGAAAACAAGAGAATATAAACAAATGGAACTTCATCATATTAAAATGCTTCTGTGCAGTGAAAGAAACACACTGAAACCAAAAGATACTCTACTGAATGGGAGAATATATTTGCACATAATGCATCTATCAAGGGGATTGATAGCCAATATTTATAAAGAACTCATACAATGCAACAAAAATAAATCAAATTACCCAAACAAAAGTTGGGCAGAATTCACTCTTCCATATCTTTCTTCTAAATGCCCATCACATGTTCCCTTTGGTCCTAACCTTTCTCCTTTCCATTAAGATTTAATACTTGGAAAATAATTTTGGAGAAGATAGTTATTGATCACAAGTAGGTTCAAATTCTAAAAGATTTTATTTTTTTGGCAAAATCAAAGCTATGCCTTTAACTAAATAAAGGTGATGTCATTTCAATCTCCACCCTTAAAAGGAACTCAAACCTCTGTAAAACCAGAATCAGATATGCATACAGTGACTCCCAGAAAGAAGAAGAGGGGCATTCCAGGTGATGATGGAATAGTCATTAATGCAAGGCAGTCACAGCAATTCTGACATATGAGTACTTCATTGGCTTTGTGTTATAACAAAAAATGTTATAGCACCTATAAATACAAATGTAGGAAACTATGCAATTGCAATTACCAAAAAGATAATTAAGATAATACTATGCAAATGAATGAATCCAAATGAAAGAATGATGCACAGTAGATTTCGACACCCGTTTCTAGCAGTATATAAATGCCACAGTCCGGGAGGTAGAAATCAAACTCAGAATCTTCTCACTGTAATTCAGCTGGACTCACATCTCCTGCCAACATGTCCTACAGCTGCTGCTCTAGAAACTTCTCCTCCCGCTCCCTGGGAGGCTGCGTGAGCTACCCAGCCTCCTCCTGTGGCTATTCCTACCCCAGAAACCTGGTCTACACCACTGACCTCTGCTCTCCCAGCACCTACCAGCTGGGCTCCTCTTTCTGCCAGGAGACCTGCTGTGAGCCCTCCAGCTGCCAGACGACCAGGGTGGTGTCCAGCCCCTGCCTGACGTCCTGCTCCCGCCCCAGGACCTCCGTGCTCTGCAGTCCCTGCCAGACGACCTACACTGGGTCTCTGGGCTGTGCACCCAGAAGCTATTATTCACTGGGCTGGGGATCCAGAAGCTTTTATTCACCTTTCTTTGGATCCTACGGCTTCAGATCCCTGGGGTTTGGGGGTTGTGGTTTTCCTTCCCTGAGCTGTGGGTCTAGATTCTACTATCCAACCTTCTTTGGCTCCAGAAGCTGCCAGTCATCATGTTAGAGGCCAACCTGTGGATCCAGCTTCTATAAATCCACTTGCTAAGATTCTAGATCACTTTGGGTAGTAGGTCACAGTCTCTATTGGCACAGCCATCACTTTTATTCCCACAAATTACTGCGTTTCTTCTGAAATCATCTATTTCTTGATCACCACCTTTTGGAAGACTCTGAAATGAATGTGTAACCCAATGTTAATTTTGAATATAGAACTGATGTCTGCTTATTGAATTTTCATTGAAGATCACTGGAAAATGAAAATTTTAATAAATTTATGTGATCTGGCATTCAAATAAAGTGTCCATCTTCTTATTTTGCTCTTTCTATGAATCCAGAAGCTGCAACTCATGGGACTGTGGATCCTATGATTTCAGATCCCTGGGATGTGGGGATTGTGGGTTTCCTTCCCTGATAACCATGGGTCTAGATTCTACTATCCAACCTTCTTTGGTTCCAGAAGCTGCTAGTCATCGTGTTAGAAGCCAACCTGTGGATCCAAGTTCTATCTATCAAATTTTCAAGATTCTAGATAATTTGGGGTAGTATGGTCACCATCTCTATTGGCACAGCCATCTCACAAATTACTATTCTTTTATTCTTAAATCATCTATATATTGCTTGATTGTCAACTTTCAGAAGACTCTTAATGTGTAACCCAACATTAAGTTTGAATATCTATAGTATTGATATAGTATATGCTGATTGGGTTTTCATTGAAGATTAGTGGAAAATGAAAATTTTAATTTAATTAAGTTATATAATTTGGCATTCAAAGACTGAACCACCAAGCCTGCTTATGTAGCTCTTCCAACACCATCAACTTGGCCTGCAGCAATGACCTCTGCTCTCCCAGCACATGCCAGCTGGGCTCCTTGCTCTCCTGTGGCTGCCAGGACACCTGCTGTGGGCCCTCCAGCTGCCAGAGGTCCTCTTTTGTATCTACCCTCTGCCAGATGTTTTCCTTCTGCCCTAGATGCATGTGTTCTACCGTTCCTGCCAGATGAGTGGCATGGGTCTCTTGACTGTGGATCCAGAAACTGCTCCTCACTGGGTTATGGACCCCATGTCTTCAGACCCCTTACTTTGGGGCTTATGTCTCTCCTACCATGAGCTATGGATCTAGCTTTCATTACCCAACTTAGTTTGGTTTTCAGAATCTCCAGTCATCTGACTACCAATCAATGTGTGAATCTGGCTTCAACAGATAAACTTGTTGTTATTCAGACCTTTGTTTAGTGGCATCAGTTTTATTCTCACAAGCAGTAACTCTCCCATGCTCTCCAAAGTCTACGGTTTACCCCATCTGTGACTAACTTCACAGCATAATTACAGATTAGCAGAATGTAAAATTAAGTAACAAACCTAATCTTTAAATTACATAACCACGTTGGTGGTGGAAATCATTCATTTATTAGACATCCTTCACAATTCAGAAGATAGCTTAAGTAACTAAACATTTATTCTGATATCCATGTGCTGTAGTTGCTATTATTTGTTATGTTTATTTACCAGAAATTTATTTTACCATCTCATATATAGTTTTATATATATGTGTGTAATCTCATATATATTCATATCATATATGAGGCATACTACATATATATGTATGTATGTATGTATGTATGTACATGTATACACCCCATTATTTTGGAGGTCTACAAGTGAAGCATGTACACATATTCAGGTGAGAAGCTGTACCCCTGAAATTACATAGTTTTGTCAATGATTGGTAAATCAGTACTATTAGATTAAAAATTAGAAAGTTAAAGTTTTAAAATAAAAACAGGAGTAAGAAAATATTTGCCAAAACAGAAGTAAGGATCAGTGAACATAAAGATGGATACATACATGTACATAAGAGTAAAATATTACTATATGTGTAGAATGGAACATTATGTGTCGAAATGTGTGCATATATGTATTCACATATACATAATATGTGTAATTTGCTTACATAAATATATATATGAATGATTAATTTGCCTAAGAAAGCAAACTTCAGAATATTAGAGGTTGTAGGTTCAGAAATAAAATTTTTGTCTTTTTATATAAGTTTGATATAAATTAAATCTAAAAATCTATGAAAGCATACGTTTTTCACTCATGTGCATTCCTGTATCTCTCTTTAAAAGAGAAGAAAAGCCAAAAAGATTGGGGACTATATAAGGAAGGGAAAGAAAGCATAATATTTAGGCACACAGTTAGGCTTGTACAGGAAATAATTAAATGTAATTAATGTATTTACATGTAAAAATTAAATGTCAATCTAACCTTGGCTACATATTTTCAGATATTACTAAATATACGACTTAAATAACTTCCATTAATTTTATCTGATGTTGGTGGTTAAAAGTGACTAAATTCCCAAATCCAGTGAGTACTTTCCCATGGAATTCATTTCCTTACAGCATGTCAGGAGGAAGTCAATGATTCTTGTTACAGTAATTCTTGGTTCCGGATGGGTGGGTTTTTACCTCCATGTTCCGAAATGGTTTGTACTTTATGTGGCTGAGAAACACAAGCTTTTATGTCAGCACAAAATGGAGATACTTTAATTTTATTTTTTATAATCATGTGCTAATCTTTTATTGGCTACACATGCCAGAAAACAATTAAGTGCTGTGTCAGATCCGCTTGGGTAAGGATACAAATAAAAAGGCATTATCTGTATGTTAAGCTAAGTGAATGCTCAAAGGGATTTTCAAGTCATTATTTCTTTAGAATCTTAAAAGCACTTGAAGGAAGATCTATTTTACACGCTACATTACATACCTTTCATTTAAACATTCCACAATGGAAACTCCAAGCTAGTTAAGATCTAGCCAAGGATCGCAGTCTCATAGAAAGTCAACGTTCACAATTTCATTTAATATATCTGATTTGATTTGGGCTATCTGAAAAGCATAAAAGTACATAGAGGACTAACATATTTTTGTAAAGTTTAGAAAAGAATGTCTGACTTTCCATAGCGATAGTTGAAGTCACCGCATTTTGGTTGGCAAATGTGTCTGAATTTTGCATTCTTATAATCAGTTTCTAGTTTGACTCATTTTTCTGAGTGTGTTTAGGAGGTTCTCTCTGAACTGAGGTGATAAAGGTCTAGTTTCAGAAGGCACAGGTTCCATCTTGGTGCTTCCCCAAGGAGCAAACTCAATATAGCTGGAGATGTACTCCCAGAGGGTCACTCTGTCCATCCGTCATGTCTCAGCATGAAACAGTACTCTGATTTTTTTTTATGATTATTTTCTAAGCTCTTATAAAAATTGATTTCAGGAAATGAGAAGTTGCTAAAGATATGGCATAATATAAATGAGTTTAATGTAAAAACAAAATGTACCTTTGTGTAGAGCAAAGTTATCACTCATGAAATTTGCAATGCATTATTTCATTATGTCCTCAGGCAAACCTGTGAGGAATTTGCTCATTATATGCTAAAGTCCTTTAGCACATGAGAAAATGCGGACTTGGAGGGAATCACAATTTGTCAGAGGTGCCATTCACTTAAGGAAATAAAAGTATCCTATTCTCTTCCAAAATGCATTAAATATGAGTGATTGTAGATCACCAAGTCAAACTCCCTTTTGTAAGGATGTGGAACTTGAGACCTAGAAGAGTTAGTTTCTAAGTCGTACAGCAAGTTAGTGTTAAGACTAAAGACAGAGTTCCTGGCCCTAAGATTCATTTTTATGCAGTCACAGCTGTGTCACGGAAGCTCATCTAAACCTCCCTCCACTCTTCCTTTTCCTCCTCTCCAATATCACCACTATCATCATCACCATAAAA
>PVIJ01011837.1:40598-52824 GCA_004024925.1 Scalopus aquaticus
TATACATACAAGTTGGGGTACAAGCCAGAGCTGTGGGGCGGCGAGAGGGTTCACCAGAGGCAGAGTGGGGAGCAGAACAGGCAGATCAGAAATACACTGCTGAGGGGAGCAGCGGGCGAGGCAGGAGAGGTCTGCCGCACCATGTGGGATTCTCCCCGGCCGGGCGTCGAACTCGCGTCGCCGCTGCGGACAGCTCCACAGCGCAGCACTTAACCGCTGCGCCACCGGGGAGGCCCTATTAAGATGACTTTCTCCTCATATTCCTGCAATGCAGCAACAGCGATACTTGAGGCAGAACAGGAATTTTGCACAGAGGCTGCAGTCCCTCCCCGACCTGTAACTAAAAAAACCTCTGTACATATCCCAGAACAATGTGACTCAAACCCTGTTAGTTTAGACCCTTTATCTCACTCACCCAGTGGGCACAGTTGATTGTAAAACTTCTGTGTTACTTACTAACAGGGATATTGTGACCCAATGGTCTTGCTAAACAAATCTATTGAGAACCATCCAGAATCCCATCTGTAACCCCACTCCCTATTTTTAAACTGGTCAGAAACTTTTCAGGACCTCATCTGTGAGGCCCTTGCCCCACAAACTAAGCAAGTATTTATAACAACAGCTTTTAAAACCCAAGGCAAAATTCTCTCTTGAATCTGCCTGCAGTGACTGTTGAGTGTCTACTTAAATCTGCAACAAAGCTTCACTTCTAACACACTGGCTCTGGCGCCCTGGTGATCTCTTTCCTGCACCAAAGTCAAAAGCCTCCACAGTCCCTCAACAGCCTGGGGCTCCATCAACTCTAAGACTTCAGATCCCTTTAAAGGCAGCCCCCAGGAGCCTCCCTGGTCTCGCAAGGGGTTAAGTCTCAGCACTCTGAGGCTATCTGCAGCCACTGCAGCACGAGTTCCATCCCAGCCAGGGAGCTTCCCACAAGGCGCAGCAGACCTCTCCTGTCTGCCCGCTGCTCCCCTTAGCAGTGTACTTCAGTAGATCTACCTGTTCTGCTCCCCACTCTGTCTCTGGGGAATCCTCTCACCACTCCCCCACATTTCTGGGTTGCTCCCCAGCTCTTGTATGCTAAATAAACAAACTTTAAAAATAAAATAAAGGCAGCCCCCACCTCTGCCGGATTCCCCTTACACCTTCCTGGGTGTCAGCCCTACAAGCCTTCCAGCTTCCTCCTGTCCTCTACTCCCTGTTCTTCTGTTACACTCACTGATGTAAATTTTGAACACAAGAGTGCAGGTTCCAAGATCCTGTTGCCCAAACAACTTTATTTTCAGGATTGCTGGTGATCTTTTTACAGGCCAGCTTGCAGTTCTGATTTCTAGGAATTAATATATTCAGTTTCCCAGGAAATTCATCATGAGTCATTTCTGGGCAATTGATTTCACCAATTTCCACTTATTTATTTTTGTCACATTAGTGATTCCAGATAACAGCTTTGTTCTTCCCCAACCTTAACTCCCATATTTTTTTATTAGTCACACCTCAGCACTATTGATAGATTGTCAAACATCTTTTAGGTATCAGTCAGTTCTCAAATAATCTTCATTCAGCTTTGCTCTGAGAGAATTCATGATGAACTGTCCTATTACATATTTTCAAGGAGAAAGCAATCACTCATATGCTAGTGTATAATGAGGAAATTTAAAAATGATTTTTAAAATATGGTTCTTGTTTCTCTGAACTTAAAATCTAGCAAGGTAAATAGTTGTTAGGCAAGTAATTATTTAATTACAACAGTGAATAAAGCTGTAAATGAATGGTTTCTCAACATAGGAGTATATTTAACAATAAGATGACAGTATTTAAGAAGTCAACAAAACTCAGTGAAAGTTTAAGTTAAGCCTAAAGAATAGGAAAAATAGCTTGATTGGGGTAGGAACTATATAAGGATACCCAATTAGAAAACAATTGCAGTAATTTGAGTAAAAATAATAAAACTTATGATTAATGAGACCCCATAGTCAAAAGAGCCACATGTCCACATGTGGACATTGCTAACTCAATTTCTGTATAAACCCACCTTTCACTGTCAACCAAGTGCACTTCAGTTCTTCCCAGAACACAAAGTGTGCATTTTCTCTATCTGCTTTTGTCATTTTACTTCATCAGCTTCTACTTCCCCTTATCTGTTCTCATAGTTTCAGTGTTTGTGATATTTAAGCTAGTTCCTAGTTATAGTTTTGTAACTGGTGCTGAGACCAAAGTTCTGTATAAGTGGTGCCCCCTGGAGGGGCTGATGAGCATAGATAGCCCCAGGGAAAATGCCAAAAAAGGTATTGCAGTTTGGGGTGGAGACTCTGATAATAAATAAAAGGGACGGAAAGAGGCGTTTCAGTTGCCATGATTTAGAGGAGGAGATCCAGCGGCAGGAGAGATGGAGCTGCCATGATTGAGAGTTTGGGTATCAGTCACCAGGAGCTTTTGAACCACCAGGATGTAGAGTTCCAGATTCAGCTTTTTTAGAATAATCAGTGACTTTGGGGCCAAAGACTTTGACCCCCACCATGCCAGTCTTCAAGAGGGAAAGTTTGAAGGCTTTGCAAGTAGAGCGACAGAAACTGCTCCCAGTTTTGTTATTACCGCAGCCGAGGAAAGAAGGCAGAGACCCTGAGCGGGCATCTTCCTGAAATGTATGAGCGCATTTCAGTTGGGCTGTTTGGCCACCACCATAGCTGTTCGTTTGAGTGTTGCTGGCCTGGTGATGTGCTGGGGCATCACAGCAGCTCTGGGAGCATCTCCAGTTGTGTCCTGTGTTGTCCTCGTGAATTGGAACCTGGCCTACAGTCTGACTGCTGCGTGTCTGCAGAGGCCGGAAGATGCCATCTTGGACACGTGACCTATTGTTCAGAAGAGGAGCTCTGCATCCTCAGTGGCAGGAAGCCACTGCCTTCATTGTTTCTTATTTGGAAATTAAAGGACTGGAAATTGCTCTGAGTTAGATAAACGGTCATTTCTTGGCCTCAGTAACTCTTTGTTTTTCCTTGGTTTGTTAAATAAATCCCATTGTTGTTGTTCCCTAAGTCTGAGTAGTCTTGCATGTGTGCAAATACAGAACTAGGATAGCGACCGGTAAGCAAATTGGGCAGTGCCCTTGCCCAGTTTTAGTGCTTCTCCTACCCTGTATCAGTTTCATTTCCTTTACAATATTTCCATCACCCAAGGAATGTTTTCTTTCAGTCTTCTGATTGAGGCTAAGCTGAACTGCAGTGCAATTTAATTTACTATGGTAAGTGAGACAGGATGGTAGCATGAATATGACAATCTTGAATAAAAGAAATTCAGGGAGTAAATTGCTATGTACAGAGTATTTCCTGAGCTGGGTTGAGTTTAAGTGCAGAGTTCTCAGGCTCCTTGGGACGAGAGAGCAGGGACATTTTTGCAAGCGACTTATAAGTTAACTAGTTTAATATTAGCAATCAATTAGCACCCACTCATTGGTCAGTTAATTTGATGTGAACAACAGGCTTTAAAAACAAAAGATACTGGCTTACTGTTGTAGCAAGAAGGTACTACACTATACTCTCTCACACACACACAAAGTCACATCAACACATTTAGTCATCGTTCATTGTACATTTTATCCAGAAAAATAAAGCAAAAAACACAATATAGGTCATATATGTATCGCCAATAGGACAACTATTCAGAGGTGGAATGATGACTTAGATAAAACACTCCTAAAGAATCCACAAAATCACTATAGAAAAACTTATTTTCTATATAAAACCAAAATAAGTTTGAAAAATTAAGTGTAAAGGATGTTATCAAAACAACTAAGGAGGGCCTCCCCGGTGGCGCAGCGGTTAAGCGCTGCGCTGTGGAGCTGTCGGCAGCTGCGATGCGAGTTCGACGCCCAGCCGGGGAGAATCCCACATGGCGCGGCAGACCTCTTCTGCCTCGCCCGCTGCTCCCCTCAGCAGTGTATTTCTGATCTGCCTGTTCTGCTACCCGCTCTTTCTCTGGTGAACCCTCTCGCTGCCCCACGCCTCTGGCCTGTACCCCAGCTTGTATGTATAAATTTAAAAAAAAAAAAACAACTAAGGAAAATTTGAGAACCCCACATTGAATATTACATTAAAGATATTATAGAAATAAATCAAATAAGATCAAAATAAAAGGACCGGGCCTCCCAAGTGGCGCAAGAGTTAAAGTCTCAGTGCTATCAAGCAACTGTCAGCCACAGCAGCATGAGTTCGATCCCAGCCAGGGAGCTGACTCACATGGCACAGCAGAAGATAAGTCACAAATATAAAGTCATTAACAATATCTAAATCTACCTTATGAATGTATCTCTGCAGTATATAGAAAAGTGCAACAGATCAATAAAAATAGAACAATACATTTTAAAAATATGGGAAAACATGGACAAACACTGCACAAATGAAGAATTGGGAATAGATAGTAAGCACAAAAATCCACTCAAAATCACTACTCATCAAGAAATGTAACTTAAAGCCAGAAGGAAACATCACTTATCACTTTTGTTCACCAAATGGTTAAAAGAAACATGACCATATCAAATGTTGTTTAAAGTCTTGAAACAATTGTCCATCAAAGAAAGTGAAGGAATAAATACCTTTTATCACTTTTGCTTGTGATTTATTCACACAAAGAAACACTACACATACACAGAAATAAAATAAATAAAATCTGTATAACATGGAGAATCTTAAAAATATTATAGGTTGATTTAAAAAAAAAAACCTGAATACACGAGAGAATATACTGGATGACCTAATTTCTATGAAGTTCTACAACAGGCGATAATATTGTGGTGATAAAATCATCAAAGTGGCTGTCAGGGATTGATTAAAAGGGATCATGAAGGAAATTTCTGGGGTGAAAAATATTCAGTATCTTGATTAGATAGTTGTAACAGACGGGCATATATTTGTCAAAATGTAATCTGTTGAAAAATCAGTTCATTTCACTGTATGTAAATGTTAATCAAATAAAGAGATAATTTAAAACACTAACACATCAGGCAATCATATACCTCAGCTTACAACCATCACTCCTACATCTTTGAGAAGAAAACGGCAATTCTGAATTAGATCACTGAGAACCCACAAAGAATGACTTCAAACCATTCTGTCCTAATTTCAAACCATTATTTCCTTTTCCCTCAATTTTCAGCCAAAATAGCTTTCAGTTTTATAATGCATGTCTCAAGACTTTTGTCCTAAAAACAGTTTTTCTCAAAATTCCAACTATCTATTCACTATTTATTCCTGAATACTATTTCAATTGCTATTCTTCTGGGAAAACTTACCTTGATGTGTTATTTTAGCATAAGAACTCATTCAACAGCTCATTATCATTGTACTTACATCCTTATGTAACACTGGCTTCCTTTCTTAGGCTTTCAGTCCAGTTAGAAGATAGACAACAGAATTTCTTAATACATTTGCTATTATGTAGTGTAAAGAAATACATTTTTTGTCAAGATTAATTTTTAAGATTACAATATCACGATGTATAAAAGCTTTAGTAAATGCTTTTGAATATAATTCTAACCCCCATACTATTTTTTCCTGTTCTTGAATATCAACATTTTATTCATTTGTGTAAGGAACAATACTAGCACATCTCTTTATGACACATATGAAAGCACTTTGGAATTTTAAAAGTGTTGTATAGAGAATATAGAAAATATGTAAGAATTTTATAAGCCATTAATTAAATGCATCCCTTTGCAATTATCTCCTAAAATCACCCAACCATTCTGGTTTTTCTACTGAGAGGCCTCATAACATTCCTCATAACATTCAAGACTCTTAGCTTCCAAGCAAATCAACAAAAACAACAAAATTTGGTCTTGATTTGCTAGGCTATCTCTCCCAGATGCCACCCAGTTTCTCCCATTGTTATTTTCTACCTCAAGTATATGAGTGTCTCAGATTTTTTAATATTTAATTTTTTTTACTGTGATAATATTGGCTTATGATACTCTATATGATTCAGAGGCATAGGATCACACCTTTTCAGAGGCAGGTCACCACACCCAGCACCCTCAAACCCATATCGCTGCCCCCAGGGTCCATTGGGCCACTCCCCATTCCCTCTACTCCTCTGATATTCTCAATTTTACAATCAGATTTCTAAAGTTTGGTTTTGGCTCACCTTTTGTTGTTTGTTTGTCCATATTTCACACATGAGCGATACCATATAGGATTTGTCTTACTCTTTCTCACTTATTTCACTTTGCATAATCTGCTCTGGTTCCATCCAGGCTGTCTTGAATGACAAGAGATCATCTTTTTTTCTTTTTTAATACAGCTGAGTAGAATTCCATTGTGTATATGTACCACATCTTAATCTACTCATCTGACATCGGGCACTTAGGTTGTTTCCCTAACTTGGCTATTGTGAATAGAGCTGCAGTGAATATGAGTGTGCATGTGTCCCGTAAATTACTGTTTATGGAGTCTTTGGATAGATACCTGGGAGTGGAATTACTGGACTAGAGGGTACATCCATTTTAAACCCACACTTTGTAGACAGCTAACTAATGAAAAAGGAGCCAAAATTGTCCACTGGAGAATGGAAATTCTGTTCAAAAAATAGTGTTGGGATAACTGGCCAGTCACATACAAAAGAATGAAACTAGACCACTCACTCACGTCAAACACAAAAAAAATCACTCAAAATGATTAAAGACTTGGATGCAAGACCTAAAGCCATAAAACACAGAGGAAACAAAGGCCAAACACTCCATAACACTGGCTTCAGGAATGTCTCCAGTACTTGACTTAAACAGCAAGGGAAAAGAAAAACAAATAAATGAGACTACATTAAACTAACAGTCTTCTGCACAATGAATGAAGCCATCATGAAGACAAAAAGCCACCCTACTGAATGAGCAACTATATTTGTATGCCACACATCTGACAAGGGGCTGACACCCAAGGTCTACGAAGAACTCACAGAACTCAACAACAACAAAAGCCAGTCAAAAAATGGGATAAGAATTAAATAGACACTTCTCCAAAGAAAACATCCAGATGGTCAACAGACAAGTGCCAAAAATTCTCATCATCGCTTATCATCAGAGAAATGCAATTCAAAATCACAATGAAATACCGCCTCTTACCTGGGAGGATGGGCCATACCAAAAAGATCAGAAGCAGCAGTTGTTGAGGATGTGGTGAAAAGGACACTTGTGCACTGCTGGTGGGAATGTAGCTTGGTCCAGGACCTATGGAAAACAGTATGGAGTCTTCTCAATACATTATTCTAAAAATATTCAACATTTTTCATAGCACAGGTTCTGGTCTATGGTACAAGTTCAATGAAAATATTGTGTAAAATAATGGTATTGACAAAATGTTTCACAATGTATTCTGAGACATGACTAATAAAAATGGGGGTAGGGAGTTGGGTAGGACAAAGCTGCTCTCTGATCACTAATGAGATGATGAATATATATCAAGTACCTAGAAATGACTCATGAGAGGATTTTCTATGAAACTATTTAGATTTTTCTCCTGCAAATAAATATAGGAAACCAACTTGGAGACAGATGATCAGGAGCTTCTGGAATTCTATTTGCATGGGCAGCAGGTGCTTGAGAGTTAAACCCCTGATTTGAATTCACCGTGTTATGTGCCACTTGGGAACCAAAGTCCAGAAGCAACTAGATGTAAGTCACATTAATGCCCACTGCTCCCTCACCAATTGTGCAGAGTGGGATGAACTTGGTGAAATTTGAAGACCACAGTTCACTACATATACTTAATTATTGAACAAAACAAAGGAAATGTCTATCTTCTTGGAAATCTAGAATGTTCCAGAGACTTGGAAAGTAGGAGGGTAGCAGTTTCCTGGGTGGTATCGGTAAGATATCAGCTCAAGTGTTATAATTTCTTGTCGTAAAATAATAGTTTTCTTATCTATCATCCTGAAATGGGATTTTAAATATAATCACAAGCATAATTGTAGCATTAAAAGTCTGTTGTTGCCACTGTTGAATTTCACTATTTGATATGAGCACTTCATCATACTGCTATTTTCAGTCAATCGATCTTTGAGTTATTTTTTAGAAATTTGCTTATGTACTCATTTGGTTAGGCAAAATAATAGCTTCTCAAATCTAGCCATATTCTAATCTATGAAAGTTATGAATATGTTACTTTATGTGGCAAAGGGTAATTAAGGTAGCTGATAGATTGAAATTAATCAGTTGACCTTAACAAAGGAAATTACCAGATGGGCCAATATAGCCATAAACATCCTTAAAAATTGAGGAGAGGCAGGAGATTAGGTAAAAAAAATATGCAGCATTAGAAATATACAAGCCACAAACCTGTCTTTGAGGATGGAGGAATGGAATGGCGGCATGAACTGAGGAACATAGGTGACTTCTAGAACAGAAAACAGCCTAAATCCCCAAGGACAGAGGAGTGAATCATAAAAATGTGATATATAGATATATGTATTTATATATATATAATATATATGATGTATCACAAATGTATAAAATGGAATACTACTCAGCTATAAAAAGGGTGAATTCCTGCCATTTACAACAATGTGGGTGAAACTGGAGAGAGAAATGCTAAGCAAAATAAGTGAGAAGGAGAAAAGTATAGGATGGTCTCACATGTGGAATACAGACAAACATAACTAACACTCAATCTAAACCAAACAATAAATTCTTTACATCTGACTACACAACTGAAGCAACCAGATTTGGAGGTTGTGGGGTGAGAGTGGGGAAGGAAAGGAGTCCAATGGAACCGGGTGGATGATTGTTGAAGCATTGGTAGTGGGCAGAGTGTGAAAGTATGCATTTGAAAAGGTTGGAATCTATAAACCCTGGAGCAGACACAAAGATGTAAACCTACTTTATTTCAATAAACATAATTTGGGGTGAAGGGGAAGAAAAAAAAGATTTACAACCTCTGGAAAGGAAGGCAGCCCTGACACAGTCGCCTTTAGCCAAGTGAGATCGTTTGCCTTCCCAAAGATCTGTGAGATAACAGATTTGCACTCAGTCAATAGCTCAGGTGTAATTTGTTATGATAATAACAGACAACTAAGAGACTAGTAGATCCTGGAAGTCAGAAAACCACTCCTGCATCTGAAACCTGGAAAAAATAACAGGACTTTTCAGCTTGGCCAAAAAGCTGCAGCTATTTCCTACCACTGTGCTAACGTTGCTTATGTTTGGGGGGATGGAACTTGACTATTCTCTTGGTTGGGCATTACAGGCATGAAACCAACTTTGATCATTAAAATTCATGAGCAGACTTCTTACAAAGGAGTTTACTATTTACCATTTTATTAAAATGGTTACATTTTTTTCCAATTTTATAAAATTAAACATTTTCCCCCTTCTAACTTTATCGGCACAATAAGTATTGTGTCAACACCATGGGGAAGAGGGAAGGGCTAGATGAGCAACAGTGGGAGCGCACGAGGGAAGAGAGGAAGCCAGAGAGAATAGTGCAGGTGGATGAAATAAAGCCTCACTCGTAGCGCTACAGTAACTTGTGCCATCTTGTGAAATTCCATTGAATTCCCTTCTATGTTTCAATTTTACCTCGGTAGAAGGAGCAAGTTGACTTTGATGAACTCTACAACTCCTTTAATATTTTATGAGTTTTACAGCAAAAGATGCAGTAAAGAGTGCATGATGAGATGACTAAGATAGAAGTCTGGGTGTTTTGCCAAGTCTCTGGCTCTCTGCATTCCATTTCCAAATTCCAGGGATTTTTTAGGCTCTTGTAAAGAAGAGGAAAAATATTTGAGCAGTGCTTGTTATATATGGTGATCATGTCTCCAGTTATTATCATACTATGTTAGTACCTTACCGTTTGTAGCAGCAGGAAGACACAGGAGCTGGTTCTCCATGGAGTTGGCAGACAGGTCAAAGAGGAGTCCCAGAGCCCACTGTGGCTTTTGAGGCTTTTAACTATCTTTCTGCATTATTTGTAGTGAGGCAATGAGGTACAGTGCAGGCTGGGCAGCGAATCTTCATCTTTCTGGGCGCTCTGGCGTTCTCTCATGGTCTCTCTGCTGCACCCCAAACACTCTGCTGCCGCCACTCTGCTCTCTGCTGCTGCTGTTTACATAGGCTCAGTCTTGGCTCAGGTGCGCCCACTCACGCCCACTCACGCCCACTCACGCCTGCTCACACCCTGCTCCAGGTGCCCGCCATTAGGCCTGTGTGCAGATCCACAGAGGTAGATCATTGGTGGAAAGGCGGAAAAGTCCTGATCATTCTTTCATTTACCCTACACCATTTTATGACACTTGGGTGTAACAGAGAAGTGGCATAGATAAACATCCAATTTTATTTCAAAAGACAACTGAAAAAGTCATTTTAGTGATAGTAGCATTTTCTTGTTTGCCATTAGATTCAGTTTATAGATTGGCAAAGAACGCAGCTACAAATCCACTGCTGAGCCTACGCTCACCTTATCTCAGATTGTTGCCTGTCTCCCTGTAGAAACAGAGATCGTTTGAATAGATTGAAAATAGTAATTGACCTAAGGGATTTAGTCAATTAGACAAAATAGAGGGCATTTCCTGCACTATTATTAACTAATGTTCCTAGGTGTTCTTTTCCTACAAATTCACATCCACACACTACTTTTCCTATTTAATGTCCTTTATGCACAGGTCTCATCATATAAATCTAAATTTCATTTTTATACTCATCAAATTTCTCTGAAACATAAAGCCTTTAGAGATGCAGGTCCATATTGAGACCCAGGATGTTCCAGCTTTGCTTAGGATTTTCATTAAGAGAAAAACTACACATAGAATCCATGGGCACCTCAGAAACCTTGCTTAAAGAGGAGAAAATATCTAAGCCCAGTGAAAAGTAGTGCATAGCCCCCCAAATTTGCACATTCCAAACCCATTAACAGAAACAATGACAACACCAATCCTAGGTGACAGGTATTATAAATAACATTAACAGCATATTTGGGTAGCAGAATGAGGAGTTTATTAAAATTAAATGATTTGACTTTCCATCTATTTTTGAAGGAAATGCAACACTATAAATTATACCAATAATGCAATTTTAATTACTCATTAAGCATTTAGCTAGGCAGAGATAATCTATTAGCCAGAGATTGAAGACTGAAGAGGTAAAGAGTTTCCAGAGATCAAGGAATATTGTGATGTTTTCAATGAAGGATTGAAGATGATAACCTAATTTCTCTACTCTGAGAAACAGAGTCTGCATACCTCAAATGAATCTGGCCTGTCTACAAATTAATCAGTAGTACCCAGATTTCAAATTGGGCTGGTAACAAGATGAATAGATACTTCTGGAAGAAAGTAGTTGGGTAGTAGAAATTAGACCTGTAACTCAGAGAACGGAAACCACAATTTCCTTAATGCAAGGATCTGAAGCCATGGAATCCACAGTCCCAGGAATAGCAGCTTCTAGATTCATAGAAAGAGCAAAATAAGAAGATGAACACTATATTTGAATGCCAGGATGTATAAATTTATTAAGTTAAAATTTTCATATTCCAGTCATCTTCAATGAAAATCCAATAGCATACATTATTTCAATTCTATAGATATTCAAAGTTAACTTCGGGTTACACAGTCATTTCAGAGTCTTCCAAAAGGTGGTGATCAAGAAATAGATGATTTCAGAAGAAACGCAGTAATTTGTGGGAATAAAAGTGATGGCTGTGCCAGCAGAGACTGTGACCTACTACCCAAAGCGATCTAGAATCTTAGCACATTGACTGACAGGTTGGCTTGTAACAGGATGACTGGCAGCTTCTGGAGCCAAAGACGGTTGGATAGTAGAATCTAGACCCACAGCTCAGGGAAGGGAAACCACAATCCCCAAACCCCAGGGATCTGAAGCCGTAGGATCCAAAGAAAGGTGAGTAGAAGCTTCTGGATCCCCAGCCCAGGGAATAATAGCTTCTGGGTGCACAGCCCAGAGACCCAGTGTAGGTCGTCTGGCAGGGACTGCAGAGCACGGAGGTCCTGGGGCGGGAGCAGGACGTCAGGCAGGGGCTGGACACCACCCTGGTCGTCTGGCAGCTGGAGGGCTCACAGCAGGTCTCCTGGCAGAAAGAGGAGCCCAGCTGGTAGGTGCTGGGAGAGCAGAGGTCAGTGGTGTAGACCAGGTTGCTGGGGTAGGAATAGCCACAGGAGGAGGCTGGGTAGCTCACGCAGCCTCCCAGGGAGCGGGAGGAGAAGTTTCTAGAGCAGCAGCTGTAGGGCATGTTGA
>PVIJ01011838.1:0-52722 GCA_004024925.1 Scalopus aquaticus
GGGGACGGGGGGGGGACAAGGGGGGCGGGGGGGGGACGGTGTGGGGGATATCCTGAGATATCATGGAGCAGCGGCCGTGGGCAGAGTCTCCAGTCCATGGTTCCAACAGAGCCCATCCAGTGGCCAGCCCCAGCCCAGGCGCCAGGCATGGGAGTGAAGAAACCACCTTGGAATTGAATCCTCCAGCTCAGCTGTTCCAAACCCCATTTGTTCAAGTACTCTGGCCATTCGTGGAGGTCTAGCGGAGGCCCGAAACATCGGGGGAAACTGTCCTTCTGTGCCCTCCCTAATTCCTGATCCCCACAATCTAGGCACTTATTGAAGTATCTGCTGTTCTCTACTTTTAAGGTGGATGACAGTTTGTTATGCACCATTAGCTAACCAGGACATTCTCTAATCCTTTGGTTTCCTCTTCTATAAAACGCTGTCAGTAACAGTGCCTGTCTCGTGGCGTGTTATGAGAGGAAAATGACTCTGCGCACCTGGCACACTGTAAGTGCTCACATGTTAGTGATTATTATTATCATCACCTTCACTGTTCTATTTAATTGAAAATCATGGGTTAAATATATTTGATGAAATTCCCCCAATTATTTTTTATGCAAACTGTCTCTTCTAATTAGAGGAATAAGAGATGTTTATGGAAAAGATGAGTCCAACTTTCAACTAAAAATAATTTGTCGGCAAGGTTGGAGAATGCTACTAGTGATTTAAAAGGTGCTAATACAGATTTGGTAAACATGTGCTGGGGATATCCACCCCCCACGTCTGCTTTACACGCTCTCCGTGCACAAGCGTACAGAGTGATTGATGCAGATGTAACAAGGGACCAAGGGAAGAGGGTGGATGTACACCTCTGTACCCCAGAGCCAGGCAGCGGGTTGAGGACCAAAGTGGTAACTGACACTCCCATTAGTGGGCTTCACCTTCCCTTCCAGGCCTAAATGCTTTTATTTTCTCATCCACAGATCGATGCGGCTGGCAGGTAAGTGTCTGTCTGCCTCGTCAGAGCCGCGAGACCCTTGCAGGTCAGAGGCCTCAGCCCCTCCTGGGGGCCCGCCCCGCCGCTGAGCAGGTGTCTGCCACGCCAGCTAGACCACACTTGAGCATCCAGCCGTCAGCGCACAAAATCAGATCTGATGGGGCCTGCGGAAGATAAATGAGCTAGAGTCCCCCAGCCCCAGATCTGGTCATCTGGTTATGAGCTCTGAAGGGCCTATTAGCAGCTCTGATGAGTGCTGGGGGAGATGAAGTCGGCCTCGAACAACATTAGGCGGCAGAATCAAATCACTCCCCATCCCCCTGGGGAGAGGAGACCGGCTGGCTCTCAGAGGCGCATCCTCTCCTCCCCTCGCCCAGAAGGTTTATATGAAGCTCTGTGGGGGGTGGGGGAGGGGAGCAGTAAGACTCTTTTTTCCAGGAGAATCGCCTAAGAATTTCCTCATATATTTAATAGCTTCTCCTCGGGCAATTTGATGTCCCTCCTTAGACAGGTGTGCTCTCATTTCCCCTCTCAGTCTCTGCTCAGGAGGGGCTGCCACTGCCCTGAGAGCTGCCTTGTCGCCCTTCTGAGTCCCGTCTCCCCCTCAGCTGAGCTTCAGGGTGAAGCCATGTGGGGACTCAGGGCTGGGTCGGATGCCCAGCTCGGTCTCTGGGAGACCGTGGGCCACTAACCCTCTCCAGCCACAGTCAACTCTTCCCCAAAACAGGACCGGCGCTTCCGCCCGAGGTGCCTGTCCTAAGAATTCAATCATGAAATCTCTCCTGTGCAGCTGATGAGACTTTCCCTGAAGTTCCCTCCTCTCCTTCTTCTCTCACCCAGCTAATAAGCTGGGCCTGAGAAGGGGGCATCTGGAGGCAGCACCTACCCCAAGGGTTTCACCAGCTTATTAGAGAGATGAATAAAATCAGATTTAGAACAAAATCTAGGAAGAAGGAAACTCCTTCCTGAAGAAAAAAAAACCGCCTAATTAATATAGACATTGCCCCCTACCTCACATCTTGGGGCACACGATATAGTTCAAAGAAGACTTAGGTGCAATCCTGACTTGCCGACTGTGTGACCTTGGCCTGGTTACTTGCCCTCTCTGATCCTGATTTCCTATATCTGTAGAATAAGAACAATAATGCTATTTATGTTGAAAGGCTTTTGCAAAAAAATACCTGAAAGGGTAACTGACACCCAGCTCATGCTCTGTAATATTAGTCACCATCTCCCTTCTTTCTCTGCTTCAGTCTGTGCAGCGGGGAGTTGTCTGACTTCCCACCCTCCCCACACTCTTGTTTCTCACTGTGTTTCTGTTCCTCGGAACCTTATTCTACCCGCCACACTCATGGGGCCACCTGGATCTGTCAGTCCTCTGTGCCACCCCTCCAGCCCCTATGACTCAGACATTCAGCCGCTATCTTCCCCCCACCGTTATCGTCTGCCTGACTGCTACTTGACTGCAAGCTCCCTGAGGTGGGGTGAGGGGGTCTCTGATTGATTAGATGAGGATTTATGGAGACGTCTTAATATTCGCTTTTGAAATCGAGATGCTACTATTTGCTAAGTACCATGCCAGCAAACCAAGGAGTGCAGAGAATGAGACAGACAGGGAAACCATCTCTTCAGGGCTTCAATTCAAGAGGTGGGGAGACAGAAGCCAAAATCAATATGTAAGTAAACATTAAGATCAATCCTGTCTGTAATACGTGTTTCCAAGGATGAAGACCAAAGAATTGAGATGAGAGCAACTAAAGTGGGCCACCTCAGGTACCGAGCTTTCAAAGGAACTTCCATTCGATGCAGACGTCCCACAACACCCAGAGACTGGCATCTGAGGTGCTCCCACTACATCATAAGAACCAAGAACCATCTTTGCCAAAAACCAAGAGAAAAGATTTCTTCAGACAGAGGGAACAAGACATGCCAGGATCCTGCGGCAGAAAAGAGCTTTGGTGGTTCTTGGAGCTAAGAGGAAGTTAAGGTAGCTCTAGTGGAGCGAAGGGTAGAGTCGCTGCTAAACACGAGGAAGGAGGCAGAGAGCAGCTCACCAGGCTTAACAGGACAAATTAAGGTGTTTAATTACAACACAGCAAACTATGGCCCACAGGCCAAGAAGGCCTGGTGTCTGTCTTTATAAATAAAGATTTATTAGAACACAGCCACACCCATTCCTATTGCACTACTGATGGCTGCTGCTATGGCAGTGTTGAATTGGGGTAACAGACAACTCATAACCTAAAATATGTTCTGCCTGGTCCTTCAGAGGAAAAGTTTGCTGATCCTTAGTTTGCATGATGCTAAAAGAAGCCAGTTTGTAGGATTTTTAGCCCAGGGGGGATGTAATCTGAGCATACACTGAGAACAGTGCCTACTGAAGACTAGAATCTCAGAGGTACTTGTTGAATGAATGAGGGGCTACTTAGATGAATAACACTTCATTATCCACAGTCATATAATACTATCTCCTCTGGTAGCACAAATAACTGGGGGTTTAGGAGCTGGAGGGGGAGCCCCCCATCCATCGGGGCAGGCTGGGATTTTCACAGTGCTAACAGATGACGGATACTTAGAAAATTGAATGTTTTATGCAGTTTCAGATTGGAAATAGCAGTGTGGTTTTCACCACAGGGAACCCTCTTAATGTAAATCCAACCCAATTACACACACGCAGGCGGGCGCCGAATTTGCAGCAAGACTGAGTTTTGCCCGGCAGCAAATGAAGCACAGCTCAGAGAGGAAGGGAGGCCTGCTGGGAGGGTGCAGGAGCTGCGGGTGGCACCTCCACCCTGGGGGCCGCTGCCTGTGACTCATGTGTGGAGGCTGTTCAGAGTCCGAAAGGAAAAGGATAAAGTGGCTTATGCAAATGCACGGCCGGGTGCCTGTGGTGGTGGTTGCAAAATCATGAATAGGGGAAATTGCTTGAAAATTGTAACTAAATTTTGGCCCCCAAAGGCCATTCCTCTGACCAGTGACAGATGACCAAAGCCTTAGAGAAAGTCAGAGACTGGAACTGTTATTTTTTTTCCCTAAGTCAAGGACAATGGACTTTTGTGAGCTACGTGCAAAACCAGCTCCTAGACCCAGGGATGTTCCCATGAGTTAAGCGGGGTGCAAGACTTGGCCAGTGTGCCAATCAGGTGGAGGCTCTCGGTGCTGGAGGGTCTTCCTTTCAACACCCCCTCCCTAAACTTAGACGCAGGGACTCTTGCCCCCACCTGCGAGGCATTTGGGGGTCCCCTGTATTCTTAGAAGCTTGCATTAGTTTCTCAGGGCCACCATTATTACAAAGGAATACAAACTGAGTAACTTAAAACAGCAGAAATTTGTTTTCCCACAGTTCTGGAACCTAGATGTTTAAAGTCAAGGTGCAGTCAAGCCCTTGCTTCTCTCAAGCCTAAGGGAGGATCTTCCTAGCCTCTTCCTAGTTCCTGGGTTCACAGCAGTCCTTGGTGTTCCCAGGCTTGTAGCTGCCATCCCCCTAATTGCTACCTCCATGGTCACGTGGCATCCTCCCTGGAAGTCTGTGTCCAAATTTCCCTCTTACACGGACCTCAATCTTTGGCTTAGAGTTCATCCTACGCCAGGATGACCCCAGCTGAAGTTGATTACATCAGCAAAGACCCCAGTTCCTAGTGAGATCACATTTGCAAGTACAGGGGATTAGGACTTGAGCATATCTTTGCGGGGTGGAGGTGGCGTGGGGGATACAATTCTAGAGCAGTCAGTTGAGGACCTGTGGAAGAACACGTGGCATGGATTGTGCATTATGCCCACAGGTTAGAGAGGGCACTTGAAGAAAGTTGTCCCGTGGCCACATGTGCTAAGGCTCTGTGCTGGGGAATCTCAAGTGTTGGACAAAACAGAGCAGAACGCAGAAGGCTGGACCTCCAAGCCAACACGGGTGCAAGGCACCACATCACCCCCTTTCCAATCCCTCTCACAGCAACCCCCAGACAAGCACCTCACTCTCCCGCTCTTGCCCACTCCGTGCTCAGACTCTGCACTCTACTCCCCCTTCCTCCCCAGTCTGCCTGCCTCTTGCCCACATCAAAGGCCAAAGATCTTCTTTTCCTTCTGTGGCTTTGGTGGTCCATGGAGAGTCAACTGATGCTCTAAACATGAGCCCCTCTCATCAAAGGTAGGAAGGATACACCATTTTATTATTTTTCAGTTATAATATAACCACAATCATCACTGACCCATCCACCTTCCTGGAGTGAAGATATTTTTCTTCCTTCTTAGAGTAAGTATCTTTCTGCCCAAAATGGGACTGATTGACAGTTTCTAATGCAGTAAATTGAAATAGACTGAGAGTCAGTGACGAATAGAAGGTTCTCTTCCCCTGCAAATCCTTGGCAAGCAGCAGGGCCGGCACCTAACCTCTGAAATGTTGTATAGGCAGGCCTGAAAGGCCTGCAACCTAATTTTAAATGGAAACTTCCACTCAAAGCAAAGAAATCGGAAAAGGTAAAAGCCATCTGCGTCAGCTGTCTCAGACTGTGGTATGCTCACGGGTCACCTGCACTGCTGGTTAAAATGCAGATTCTGATTCAGTAGGTCTGGACTGGGGCCTGAGAGTCTGTGTTTCTGACCAGGTCCTGGAGGACGCGAATGTTCATCCCTCACCACACCTTGAGTATCAGCCCTACATGAGCCCCTTTGAAAGAGACGATCTCTTCTTAATGGCTCATGTGTGAAGCATGTGTGTTCAAGCCTTGAGAAGGCCAGTGTCATGCTGGTCCCTCTTAGTCAATATGGGGAGTCATCCAAGAAAAATAAAAAGACACTCCCTGTCTTTATAAAGCTGCCTTGATCTTGAATGACAAGACAGGGTTTGCAAATACGTCTATATTTTCCTAAATTGGCACCCATGCCAATCAAATTTCTGCCACTATATATCCTTACAAAGTCTTATAGTTCTAGGAGAAATAAAGATTTTCTCATTTTACAATAAATCTGATTATGGCAGGAAGTAGGAGAATGGTTGGACGTGGGGCTGCATTTAACCTCCACTAAAACCCAAGCGGAAAGGGGAAGAAACTGAGGTCCAGGAAAGCAAAACACAAACTCAGCGCCAAGCACCACAATGACTTCACTGCAACACCGGCCCTTATGGCCCCTGTGGATGGGCTGCTCATGCTTTTCCCCTCTTTAATGTCTGGCCTGATATCTCCTAGAGGAAACCATGTAGAGTCAGCCAGATATAAAGTTAGTATCTCCCCAGACCTCATCTACCTTGCATCCAAAACTGGGGGTATCGGAGGGTCCAGAGTTGATGAGAGAATTAACTTTGGGGAAACTGCCCTGTGTGGACCCCACACACAGCAGACCCTTCAAGCCTGTTCCTCCCCTTCCATCCCACCCCAGAGGCAGGATGGAGAAACCCCTTGCCCTGGGGTCCCAGAAATCTACTCTCCAGTCACTTCCTGCCTGTGCTCACTTCCTCACCTCGGTGCCCAGTTACAAGGCTTCGCACCCATGATGCTGAGCAGGGAGTGGCCAGGGCAGAAATGAAATTGTGAGTAACTTCTGAATAAACCGCGAGGATGACGGGATGAGGCTCTCCAGCCCATCCCATAACTTCCTGGCTTCCTCTGAGTGGAGGCGGAGAGCCGATGACCACAGCAGATGTATCTGGGGTATTTGAAAAAGTTGATAACTTCCAAATTTGCTCACACCAGGGTTTAATGGTTAATATCTCAAAGGCAGGACCTGGCTCAGAGTTTCACCTTTCCCAGTGTATCACCTGGGGCAATGTACTCAGCCTTTCTGTGCCTCTGTTTCCTCATCTGTAAATTTCATATGGCTATTGTGAAAAGCACATGAAATGACTTTCATACTGCACTTACTTCAGCCCCTGACTCAGAGCAAGCACTCAATAAATAATTGACATTTCTTCCTGCCAATGTAGTTATGCCTTTGACCCATAACTGGTGTCTTTTCATAGTCCGGGTTTAAAGAATGAAGTGCTTTTAGACACTATAGTTTCTTTTTACTTTCTTCCCCCCAGTAAATAGAGTCCAAGTCCCAGAGTTTCCTTTTCCTTTTTTGCATTTTCTATTTATTTTAATTTGGCAAATGACTAATAAACTTTTTTGTTGTTGAGATATCAGGATGTATGACATTGTATAAGTGGAAGATATACAACAAAATGCTTTGAGATATATATATATATATATATATATATATATATATATGTATACACACACACACACACACACACACACACACACACACACCCATATATAACCAGAGTTTTCAAATGGAAAAGCCCCCGGGAATTAATTCCCTTGAATTCTGGAACAGGTTAATCTTAAACCAAATAACGAGGAAGTTTGCTCTTAAATGTTAAATTTTACAGGGAGGTATTACATTCTAGGAACATAGTAGAAGGTTCTCATGTTTTAAATGATGCTCATTTGGGGGGGGTGTCCAATGTAGCTACAAAATTGGAAATGGATAGCAAAGCAAACAGACTGGTCATTTTGTCTGCCATGTGGTGTGGAAGACAGAGCACTAGCTTGGTAGTCAAAAGAGCTGGTTCAGATTCTGACTTTACCCTTAATGGATGCTGTGTCTTTAGACAAGTTATCTGATATGCCAGGTCTCAATCTCCTCATTTTTATGAACAGGGGCTTCCCTGAATATTCTACGACAATTAAACATGCAGTTTAGTTTTAGACACAGAATAAGGACTAATAGTGTCAAATCTCTCCCTTCCTCCCCTCCCTTGTCTCTCTCTCTCTCTCCCTCCTTTTTCACTTCATACTTTCTTTAAGCTGGCTAATCTCCCCATTCTCCCCCTCTTGCTTTCCCCAATGACCTTAAGCTACACAATTTCCACCCGAACAGAACCCCGCAGCCCTTCCTCCAAACCACATGTGCTGTGTTAACCCCCGTGGCGAACCGAGAGATCAGGGAATCTCATCACATTGCTAAAGGCATGTCCCAGGTAGCCTTGCTCAGAATAAATTGTTGGTAATGTTTAACCCCTCAAATTCTGTAAGCTATTCTGGAAAACAGGCCATCCCATCACCATCAATGATTGATTAAGCTTCTCCTACATGCGAGCTCTGTTTTGGTCACTGGGGATGTAGGAATGAAGGAGGTCAGCTGGTTCTGGATATGCTGAGAAACTAAATTACCTTGGAGAATGGAGACAGGATTCCTAGGGGAGGTCAGATGAACTGAGTCTTAAAATGTATTTCAGCAGAGCAGGGCTAGAACGCAAAAGGCATGAGGACTTCCAAGCATAAAAGCAGAGACGCCCTGGAAGTGCATGCATTCTGTTACTACCTATCTCCACCAGAGTGCCTTCTCCGCACTCCCAGGCCACCCTGCCCTCCCCTCATTGCATTCCCTAAAACCCCTTTTATACTTACATTCCATGATCCAGGTTTATACTCCCCTCTCCCAGCATGAACTACACAGCCTATGTCCCAGGCTGCCATATAACTGCCATATGGTCCACCAATCCAGTCCAGCAACCCAGAGGAACCCCCACAGCAAAATCACTTGGGGAATTTATTTTAAATGCAGTTATGAGGGCCCCACCTGTGATTTACTGAAACAGAATAGCAGGGAGGAGACTACAGGAGTCATCAGGACCCATAAGCTCTCCCCCAAGACACCGCTGTGCAACCAAGATTAAGAACTGCAGCCCTTTTCCTCGCTAAGGTTCTGCTTGTTAATAACAGGTTGCCTGGGTGGACACCAGAAGACTCAGATATTGTCGCCTGAACTTCCATTTCGGTCTGTGAGGCTGTCTTTGATAAACAGTCAGATAATGGCAGGGACTATTCTTGGGGACCATCTGCTGAAGCATGTAGGGTGTAAAGTGTCCGGAATAGAGTTCTTGGATAAAAGAGCCTGGGATTTAAAATATGGTTCTGTCACCACTAATCCGTGAGGTTTTGAATGAGTCAGGTGATATCTAGAGGATATAGGGCCTACCCCAAAGGGTTGTAGGAAGACTCAAAGATACAGGCAAGGCACCAGGAGTTCTACGGGTTTCAACACAGCATCACAAGGGAGATGGAGGCTTCAGGGGCCCTCGCGCTCCCCGTCACGCTCAGCCACATTTCAGACAATCCCCACATTCAGACTTCATTTGCCCATTTATATATCCCAATCACCTGTTCTCATTCCTTTATTTCCCCCCGAAGCTCAAATTTGCTCAACAGGAAGGTGAACTGCCAGACAAGAGGCCCTCATCGGGGGGAGTCAGGAGGAGCTGAGAAATCCCGGAGGAGCAGTGCCCAGGCATTAAGTGGCTTCAAGAGCTGAAGATGGAATGAGGTGTGATGGGGAACCAGCTCTCACTAACCGGCTGCCTTCAGCCTGGCTTTATAGAAATTGCCTCATCAACATTGACAAGAGAGCTGGTTACGAGTGAGTGGGTTGGGGAGGGTTTCTGCTGTTTCCAGTGGGGAGCAGGAGCCTGGCTAAGCGGAAAGTGGAACTGAGAAATGTGCCAGGAAGAGAGGAAGAGTTCCTGACATTTGCCAAGAAAGTACACCTCCTCATTTCTCACACACACACACACACACACACACACACACACACACACACACACACACACGGTCTTCATAATGGCAGGGACCCTGTCCACCCCCATTTACACTTCTAAACAGCTCAAAAAAACAGTCACTAAGTGAATTAACTAATGTAGAGAACCAGCAGGACTCTTGGTTTCAGAACCTCCTCCAATTCTGAAATATCAGATGTAAGTGTCCTTCTTGCTCTTTTGTGGGGAAAGGAAATAATGGGATGTTCCCATATGCCAAACACACCACTGAGAGACTTAGATTCTTCCATTGAATCTCCTCCTGGAAGCTTAGCAAGGCATATATCCCACCTTCATCTTACTCATAGGAGTCTGACCTGCTTCAGGTCAGTGACTCGCCCAGCATCACACAGAAAAAACAGGCAAAGCCGCCTCAGGACCTAACATGTTCTCACTCCCAGGCAGGTACTTTTCCCACCATCAAGGCCCTGGAGACCCCTACAGTGGAGGGGGTGGGTTATTTTTCTCTAATTGTTTCATTATACCTTCAAAGGAACCAAGAAGTTTACTTTCATTTTATTGGACCAAATCTAGTTCTACCCTAGATCAGCTCTATCTGCTAGTAATAAAATGTCAGGTAGATCTATAAGTTTAAATTGTCCAATGGGCATATTTTAAAAAAAA
Organism: Scalopus aquaticus; assembly: GCA_004024925.1. Taxonomy (NCBI): domain Eukaryota; kingdom Metazoa; phylum Chordata; class Mammalia; order Eulipotyphla; family Talpidae; genus Scalopus; species Scalopus aquaticus. The sequence goes on from PVIJ01011838.1 coordinate 10,179, forward strand.
ACAATCTGGGCCTCCCTGGTGGCGCAGCGGGTAAGCGCTGCACTGTGGAGCTGTCGGCAGCTGCGACGCGAGTTCGAAGCCCAGCCGGGGAGATTTCCACATGGCGCGGCAGACCTCTCCTGCCTTGCCCGCTGCTCACCTCAGCAGTGTACTTTAGTCGATCTGTCTCTTCTGCCCCCCCACTCTGTCTCAGGTGAACCCTCTCACCACCCCATGCCTCTGGCCTGTACCCCAGCTTGTATGCATAAATTTAAAAAAAACTTTTAAAATATTTAAAAATATATATGTATAAAAAATCAGACAGGGGAATTCATTTTAATAATATATTTAACGCAATAGATCCAAAATATATTTCAACATGTAACCAACACAAGAACTTATTGGCAAGATAATTAGTATCAACTACTTGGCCCTAAGTCTTGGGGATTCCGCGTGTGCTTTGCACTCATAGCTCATCTCCAGTGGGAAGAATCATTTTCCAAGCGCTCAGCAGGCACATGTGCCAGACAGAGAATGCCCACGCTATAGACACGATCAGCCTTAAGGAACGAATGGGGAACAGAAACAAGCCTGCAGCCCCACAGCTGGAATGCTGGCCCGGGGGGCGGTTTCCTGACATTGGGTCGGGTGGCAGCGCACTGCAGGATGCCACTCTTCATACCCCGGAAGTGCATCAGGGGGACCCCATGATGGCAGGACACCGGGCCACCCATTCCCCCATTGAAGTCTCAGATCAGCCCAAAAGCTCCATGATTTGGCCGAACTCCTTCCCTGGAACAACGTGCTGTGTCCCTGTGTGCTGCCCCTGCCTTTTCCGTCTTCAGTCTGAGATCCAGAAAACCCTGGGCCTGAGCGCTACAGTCAAGCAGCCCAGCCTAGGAGGAGGGCTGAGAGTTGGGGTCTGGGGCCAAAACAGCAAGGCCAGAGTTCCTCCCCAACCCGGACACCGTCAGGCTCTCTCCAGACTCCCCTCCTGGCAGCTCAGGAGCAGGAGCACTGTCTCCGGCAGAGAGCACAGGAGCACTGTCTCCCGCAGAGAGCACAGGAGCACTGTCTCCCGCAGAGAGCACAGGAGCACTGCCTCCGGCAGAGAGCACAGGAGCACTGCCTCCCGCAGAGAGCACAGGAGCACTGCCTCCCGCAGAGAGCACAGGAGCACTGCCTTCTGCAGCGGAGACTTTCACTCCCACCTGTCCCAGAGGGCTGGGTCTCACCATTGACTGTCCTCAGCCAGGGGGACCAGCCCTGCCTGACCGAGGACCCTGCACACACACACCCCTCCCTGCCACCCCGCGTTTGTTGGAGAGAGGAAGCGTTTAAGGTCTCATTCGCCAAGCTGCCATCTCCTTCCGCCTGGCCCTGGGCGGCTAACGGATTAGTAACAGCGCCTGGGTAATGTTTGCTGAGCACTTACTACAGCTCAGACCCTGAGCAAAATCCTTGACCTGAATTATCTCGCTCAATCCATTCTCCACACCGCAAAGCTGAATGAGCTTTTTGAAACACAAAACTGATCCTACAACCCCCTTGCTTAAGAGACTTCAGTGACTCCCCAGTGTGCTTGGAATAAAGACCCAAATCCCGAGCATGGCCCCAGGCCACCCAGGCCCTTCAGCCGGCTGCCTCCCCGCCCCGCCACCATCACGGGCTGACAGGACACCGGGCAGGGCTGGTGGCGGCTCGTGCTCACGTTGAGACGGTGGCAGCAGTTTGTGGGCTGTCTCTGATATTGACTGGCTGTCCCCACCTCCTTGGTTGTCATCCAGGGTGGAAAACACGAAGCAGCCAATTATTATTCACTGTGACTTCACACGCCGCGCAGCAGCACCGACACAGCCCGCAACACTGCTCTTTCAGCTTTTAAGCTTCTCCCACATTGCTCATTCTGTGACTTGCCAGAAACCCCCAGCGGATCCTCCCAATTAGTATAGTTCCTGTGGCTAGGCAGCCTCACTGCCTCGCTGGCTGACAGAGGGCCCCCCTTCAGAAGGCGCTCTCAGCGCCCAGGCCCCACAGGCCTCTTGCCATGAGGAAAACCGAGGATGTCTCCCCTCTCCTGTGCAGAAGACCCTTCCCCTTCCCCCTCTCATCTCACTCTCCACCAGCCTCATGAGAGTGTCAAGCCAACCCATAGTCAATCATCGCGCCCATTTATCAGATGAGAAGACTGAAGCTCTGAGATGAGAAGCAACTTGCTCAAGGTCAGATGGTTGAGAGGGAGCAAGAATTGTATTTTGTAAAGGTGTCAGTCTTTGAAGACAAAGTGGGGTCTGGGCTGCAGAGGCTTTGCTGGTCGGGGAGCCAGCACACCTCAGCCCAGACCCCTGGGGGCTGGTGGCCCGAGGCTGAGATCTTGTCTTTCAGATCATGTAAAATATCAGAAAGCAGGCTCAGGCTTGTGTCCTGGCATCTCTATACTACCTGACAGGGTTTTCAACTCTTTCTTCCACTCCCAAGTTTGGAGTTTAGTACCCTCACTTTCCCAGCAGGCCACACTGGGATCTTAGGGAGCCTCTGAAAATAACGGCGATTTCCAGGATTGATCCCCAACTCCCAGGGCCCCAAGGGCACAACCAAATGCTCTTCATCTTCCAGTCATTTCCAGTCTGATGCCCAGTGCCCTAGTCCAGACTGATGCATCTTGCACGTGGGCTGGCACCCCAATATACCATCTCCCTCTCTCCAGCCTCACTCCAGCACTGGCTCCTACATGCAGAGCTGGGACCACGTGCAGAGTCAAAGGTGTGGCTGCAGCACAAGGTGGGGTCTGAGGCCCCAAGTGCGGATTCGGGTCTCTGCTCCATCACTTACTCAGTGAGTCAGTTCCTTTCTGGGACTTTGTGTGTGTATTGTTTTGCAATCTCCCTTTCGAAAGCCTCGGGGCTGCTACTATATTCTCATCACTACAGAAATTGCTCCCAGTGATTGGTCCTCATGCCCCACCCCCTGCCCCAGCCGTCCCTCTCATCTCATCTCTAACTCATGTCTCAAAACTGAAACCCTTGTCGCTGGCCCTGCCTTCTCTGCCCCGCTCCTGACGATTCTCAGCAGAGATGTCCCATCTGCCTAGAGTTCTCATTCAAGGGCTCCCCACCGACAATTTATCAGTTTTATACCCTCAAGCCCACTAATGTGGGGCCCATGGTCTGTATACCTCACACCCAGGATCCTGAGACCCCAGGCCCTAGCCCCAAGGCGGGGGGAGACTGCGGGAGGCCTTGCCTGCACTCCCTCTCTCTCACTGTGGCCCTGCTTCCCATGTCTTCCTGTAACCACCCAGAACCAGCGGGAAAGGCAGATTCCTGGGGCTGTCCCCAGCGTGCTAGGTGATCACAGGGCCACGTGTCTGAGGGCCACTGAGCCACACGTCCTTGTCAAGGGAGGTGGCACGATGCCCTGGCAGCCGAGCCCCTTCTTCTTTTCCCTCCTCATCTGGCCCTCATGCCTGTGAAACACTACTCAGGTCCTCTTCTCCTCGCTCGCTCTGCTGGGAAGGTCTGTCCTCCCTCCATGTGCAGCTCCCCGGACATCTCCTCCCGGAAGTCTCCCTGGCTCCAGGAAGCTGAGCTGCCCAGGCCAGCCTCGTATTCAACAGCAATGTGCTGACCTTAATGGAGGGGCCCAACTTCCTCACTGGCCCTGGGGATCGGGAGCCACCCAAGCAGGCTGGGCTGTGTCAGCAGACATGAGCGAGTAAGAAGAGGGTGAGATGAACAGTCTGCGCGGCCTCCGTGCGAGCACACACTCAGTGATGCTTCCGTCCTTTCTAACGTGCTTGGTGAGCGTTGCCACTCAGGTTTCACAGGTGAGCAGAACGGAGCTCGAAAGTTGTGCCACCTCCCCAAAAAGATACTGTGAAGACAGGGTCAGCCCCTGAGGGCCCCTCTGTGTCCGTGGCACATCCGCGGCCTCCAGCCCAGGCCAGCCGCGGTCTGGTCCCCAAGCCCCGTCATCAGAAGTATGGGATCCACCCCCAGCTTATATGGACAGTCTTCCTTGTACCTGCACAGAAATGACCCTGACAGGTTGGGGGAAAGGAGCCCTCGTACTCTGTGGGTGGGAATATTGGCTCACCCTGCTCCTATGGAGAAAAGTATGGAGGTTTTCAAAAGATTAAAAAAGGATCTGCCATCCAACCCAGCAATTCCACTGCTAGGCATCTACCAGAAGAACTCAAAATCACAAATCTGAAGGGAAACAAGCTCTCCTGTGTTTATTACAGCACTCTTTACAAAACCAGACCATGGAAATAACCTCAGCACCCAAATAGAGCTGAGTGGATCAGGAAGATGTGGTATACATACTCTATGGAATACTACTCAGCAATTAAAAAGATAAGCTCTTGCCATTTGCAGCAACATGGATGGAGCTGGAGGGGTTTATTGCTAAGCAAGATAAGAAGGACAGATATCAGTGGTGTCACTTATATGTAGATATGGAGAAACCAAACGAGGATCAGATAAAGCCAAACTAAGAACTAACCCTAGAAAGCTGACACCAGAACTGGGTACAGGGGTGGAGAGGGGGAGAACAAGGTGGGGACCCATAAACAGTGAATGATGGTAGAGGATCATGGGTGTGTTTGGTGCTGGGTGTGGTGTGGTAACAACACCTGAGCGGGGAGATCCTATACTCCTGTTCACAAACAACGTCAACCAATGTTGCCTCAATTTAAAAAAAGAAAGAAAGAAATCCATCCAAAGCATCCATCCAAACTCTGTGTGATTTCCCTCTTTATGACGGGGAGCAAAGGACTGGCCAGAGAAGTGGAAGGCAGAGTGGGGAGGAGAAATGAATTTGATGTTAGATTTCATTGGCTGGGCTGCTAATCTAATCAGTGACAACTTACCCTTCTAGATGTATGGCTTTCCAAAAATTAGAAATATCCTCTTTCTCCAAAAGGCTGTTGGAGAGGAGATAATTACCCCAATACAATCTGTGCTTATTCTCATAGTTGTTTTTTTTTTTTTTTAACACGACAACATTTCCTACATGTGTTCAGTGAAGCTGAAAATGCTATTTTGATAATGGGCCCACAGAACGTTTAACAGGCCTGGATGACAATGTGAGACTTTCTGAAGGAAAGAGAAGGCAATGAAAAGCTATTATAGGAGTCATTAATGGGAACTGAGAGGTCTGCCGGAGACATCGCTACAATTCTCAGTTTTGCTGTTTTCTTAATAAGGCTCTTTGGGGATCAGACCTGAAGTGTGAGCTCACCAAAACCTGGAGCCCTTGGCTATGTCCTTACTCAGCCGGGCTCTTCCAGTTCTCAAGAGTGAACCTCCTTTCTCAACCATCCCACTCAATAACAATTGACTGAGAACCTGTCGGGGCTGGTTTCCCTGTGCCCTGCTGGCAGTCTGTGAAAAGTGATTTTTGTCCCTGCCCTTCACAGGCCTGAGGGAGGCAGGCAAGGAACAAGGGTCATCCAGTGGGATGGCTTCAATAATGGGGGAGCACAGTGTGTTGTGAGAGTGGAGAGTGGGGCACCATGAGAGCTCCTGGTCTCAAAAGGGGAGTAGACTTTCCTAATGTGAGAAACTAAGCTTCAGTCCCCTCCCCATCCCCGAAACGACTGCTGCAGCCAGGAGTATGGAAGGCACTCTGTTTGGCCTGGTGGTCACTGTCCATTCTTAGAAATGACAGAGTGGTCAACTCCCTGGGAAACCCATTAACTGAATATGGGGGAGAAGTGGATCCCCAAGGAGCCATTGTGGTCCTATTTCCGAAGCAGGGGTGATAGGTGCTGAACCAGAAGCAGGAGAAAGAGATGCTAACATAGCTGCTGTCCACTGAGCAGGGAGCCACTTATACCTCCAAAAGAAGTCATACCCGCTTCTACATTCTGTAGATACAGGAATCCACAACTCCTGGAATTTGTCCTCAAAGGGAGTTACAATCTTGTCCTTACCCTCAATAAGGCTCAGTTTTCTAACCCAAAGGTCCTGGTTGTGGCGGATCAAGAGGAACTCACATTTCTAAGGTTCATGAACTTGTTTGTTCTTCCGGGGGAAGGAAAAGTGAAAATTACTTTGCCATTCTCTCTTGTCTCTTAATATAGCTTAAAAATAAAATAAACAAGACTTGAGGACTTCAGGAAACTTTTCACAACCTTAATAATCCAGTGGGGAAATACTACTCTGGAGAGGGTATAAAGTTCTAGAGGCCCTGAGAAAGATGATAAATTTTTCTAAGAAGTGAGTGAGGAATCAAGTAAACTTGCAGAGAATAGGTTATGCGAAGAGCTGGAACATCCTTACAGGAATGAATCATAATAAATGAACCCAGTTTGGAATAATGGATGAACAATTGTTTCTCCTTGGGATGCTTGGGGATATTAAAACACTCTCACACACATGACTTCATTAAATGGTCCAATGAAGCCTGAGAAGTAGAAATGGTTCTTATTTGAGTAAACCTGTAGTCCCAAGATATAAGGCAAATTCCATATATGTTTTGGGGAAGAGAAATAAAAACCATTAACCATAGATATCCATAGTGTCTATTGTATCGGGTGTACTATAATGAGGCAGAAATGAAGGTATATCCAATCAGTTGAAATCAGAATTCCTCTGAAGGAGGTAACTGCCTCTATATGGGAAATACCTTGAGAAGTTCCTCTTTGGCCAAAACAGCCCTTAAGGTGTGGAGGTTACTCTGCGTGAAGCAAGGGGAAAGTGTGTTGACTTTGCTCACAAACCTGAGGAGGGAGAAGAATGACTGGAGAAGAGGCTGTCCAATGGATTGCCAGCTAGAAAGATCTAGGGTGTGTACTCGAGAGTGGGCATAGTCTTAGCCCTTTAAGTGTCTTTACGCTCCTGGGAGCCTTCCTCCATTTGGAGTTTGATCAAGGCATAGTTTTGGTTGTGGTTCTTTGGTTTTGTGTATAAGTTGATTTTGTTTGGTAAAAAAGGAGAGTTTGACGTTGAAACAATGCAATTCAGAACAAAGATTGCATGTTAGAGAACAGGAGACTGTGAGTCAGAGGTTGTGAAACTTCAGGGAGATCGCAGGCAGGACCATGGACATGGTGTTTGAAGACATCTTAGCCCAATCTAGTTTACCAGTATCAAAACTGATGGATGAATTACTGTTCTTTCAAGGTGTTTTCACAGTAATATAAAGTGTCTTTTGATAAATCTGGCTAACTTTTATTCCCCCCACAGACATTCCCCAGATATCAGGGTTCTTAGCACCTTTAACTTCATTCTTGTAATCAGGTTCTTCCAAATACCCGCTCCATTCAGACAGCCAATTCTCCTGTCTTAGGTTATTTTACTTTTCATTCCACTGGACTTTCTATAGCAACATTTGTCAAAAAATATTACTGCACAAACCTGATCATTTTGTGTGTGTCCGTAGCTCTGCAGAACTGAAGAAAACTAGACAGATGGAGAAGTCATAAAGAGAGAGGAAGATTTCAAGCAAAGGCCATACAGGCCCTAAGCTCACAGGGTGGGGATGAGAGAGCCCAGCCCTGAGCTTCCCGCGGGCAGGAACTCTGTCCTGTCCATTCTGCTGCTCTCAGCACCTGGAGAAGTGGCTGATAGATGCATAGGCACTCAGTAAATACTTAAATGCATGAATGAATGAATTCATCAGACTACAAATTAAATATTATCGCTCATAGCAATAAAGAAACAGGTAGGGACCTCCCTGGTGGCACAACGGGTTAAGTGCAGCCCTGTGGGGCTGCAGCGGTTGCGGCTTGAGTTCAATGTGGCCGCGGAGATTCCACATGGCGCAGCAGACCTCTCCTGCCTCACCCGCTGCTCCCCTCAGCAGTGTATTTCGGACCATCTGTCTATCTGCTCCCCACTCTGTCTCTGGTGAACCCTCTCACCACCCCACACCTCTGGCCTACACCCCAGTTTGTATGCAAAAATAAAATAAATCTTTAAAAAAAAGAAAAAAAGAAACTGCAGTAGATTAGAAACTCTCCAAGTCACAGCAGAGTAGGAAGCCCCTGGCACTGGCTGCAAAGCCCACATCATTCTCAGGCACACACTGTGCTCCCTTCCTATTTAAAGAGCCCTGCTTCCTGTTACCGATGCCCCCAACTTGCTGTTCACAGTGATTTAATCTTTAGCCCATTGCAACACTTCAAGGAGTGGCCCTTCACTGTTAGAGGGCACTAGAATCACACAGAGAGCTGGACAGACCTGATGGTTTCTGAGCTCCAGTCCCAGAAATATTGATTCCATCGGCCAGGGTGAGAGCTGGGGATCTTCAGGCTTAACCTGGGCCCATTGCACGACTAATCCTTGCATGAAACAACAATTTTGGTGGAGCCATAGACCTGCAGATCTTCTTTATGTGTGTCCCTTGGTACCTGTGGTTCTTTTACGGGGGGCAGGGGATGTGGGGGAACACCCTTGTGCTCTTTATTTCCTCTCTGCCATATGCACAGAAAGCTGAAAATACCTGGGATATTATATTCCACTTGAGATTTCTGTGTGAAGTTGTGTGAAGACCTAATTCCCTTCCTGAGTCAGGACATGCTGAAGTTGAACCCGCACTTGGTACTGCTGCAGGCCTTAGCTGCAGACCAGCCCTGGCTTGAGTCCCTGAATTTTTCTGTCTGATTTTTTCCCTTGCTTACCAGACTCCCTTCCTAAGTTACCTGCAAATAGATCCTCATCGCAGAGTCTGACCTAGGCAGCTTCCTGGCTTCTATCCTTCTCTGCTTATGCACTGTCTATCCCCTTTCTCAGAGCTGGTCTGACTGCAAACGGAATATTAACAATTCAACCCCAAATCAACAAAACTCAGAACTTAAAAGTGGGCTTTCCCCACCCCTCGAGGACCATATAGACTTTGGGTTGACAGTCTTTGAAACAGGAAGGAGGGAAATGAAAAATGGAAGGAGTGGTGTCTCTTCCAGGGTGGTAAAAATCCTAATCCCCACCCCTCAGGTCACACGGGATCAGTCTGGACTATCAGTGTGGACAGATGCACCCACCTCCTTCTGTGGGAGACCACCTCTGCCTGCAAACAGGGAGTGAGACCCACCCGCTTAACCAACACTTTAGCCCCTGTGTCTTCCTATCATGGGTAAATGTACATGACCTGCCCATAAAGACACAAAAGTTTATCTCACTATTGCCCTAGCTTTCAAAAGAGAATTGAGAGAAGAAAAGAAAATACATTTCTTCATACGGATCTGCGTGACTGAGTGACACATCTCTCTGTTGTGAAATCTCAGCTTCTGTCATAAAAGATCTAGAAGAAAAGGGAAGGGAGGGACAAGGTGGCCCGAAGAGGAAGCAGCAGCTATGTATTTGCATTTCTATAGAAACAGCCTTGGGCAGACATGGCCTTGATCCTCTGTGGTCAGAGGGACATGAAGTCAGGTGCCGAGCAGCTGGTCAGAAGCTGCTGCAGCAGCAGTTTGCAGGGGCCGGATGGTTCAAGAGGACAGGCTCCTCGGGCCTCCAAACCTTCTATGTACAGGAACCAGGAACTCGTGGGTTTCTCGCGCTGCATGTAGAGCTCGTCTTGTGACAGTCTTTTCCAATGTGCACTTGCAAACAGGCTCGCCTCTACATTTTCTCCCACCTTCTAAAAGGATCATCCCAGGGAACAAGGGGTGCAGAACTAGTGAGAAAAATATGGGTCCACTGCTACAGAAGAAAGAAGGTGCATCATTTGTACTGAATGGAACAGGCAGAGTTGATTTCAGTAATGCAAGGTTGGTTGTATATTGACAACATCAATTGTGCAGACCAAGTTAAAGAAGAAGAAAAAAAACATAGGATCAGTTTAAGAATTGCTGGGGGGAAAAGTAACTATTCATAAGAATCACTTCTTAATTAGGAAAAACAAGCAAACCCTATTGAAGTAAAAATAAGGAGAAATGTTGAATATGATAACCATGCTAGAATTTTACAACTCAATCATATCTAATGAAAAATATCAGAACCATTCCCCTTGATGCAAAATGGAAAGGAAGCAGATAGGCAACATGCTAGCTTAGCATTGTTCTAGGAGTCCTGGTCCCCACAATAAGATAAGCAGAAAAAAGAGGCTAAAAGAAAAAAGAGTGTTAATAAAGAATGGGGAACATTAGCATTGTTAGTGATGAAGTCATCTATATGGAAAACCTAAGAGACAATGAAAGCATTGAAAAGATATTAAGAAAAGAGAAAGATTTGTGCATTAATATGCACATATGCTGAGAGCCTTTGAAGCATGGGGTATCATCTTTTTTTTTTTTAAAGATTTATTTTTTATTTATACATACAAGCTGGGGTACAGGCCAGAGGCGTGGGGCGGCGAGAGGGTTCACCAGAGACAGAGCGGGGAACAGAACAGGCAGATCAGAAATACACCGCTGAGGGGAGCAGTGGGCGAGGCAGGAGAGCTCTGCCGCACCATGTGGGATTCTCCCCGGCCGGGCGTCGAACTCGCGCTGCCGCTGCTGACAGCTCCACAGCGCAGCGCTTAACCGCTGCGCCACCGGGGAGGCCCCAACATGGGGTATCATCTTAATCAATCACTGCAAACTAGCAATGCGAGTGTAACCTATCACAAATGATATGGCTCAGCCTCAGAGAGATTTAGTGCCCTAACCCAGGCCAGGCAGCTTCTACCAGCTAGAATGTGAACCCAGGCATAACTCCCTCTCAACCTGCATTCTTTGTGTGCTAGCCCAATCTGACTTTGATTGATTGATTGACTGATTTTTACATAGTTGTTCATTTTTGTACAATATTTGATTTTTATTTTTAATCTTAATGTTACTAGATTAGTAAAATTTAATATTTTAAAAGTCACCCTTTACGACCTTTTACATGTCACACACTGAACTATGAATGAATGATCCCTGTTACCCTAAAGATGAGGGAACAGGAACATTCCTCATCTGTGGTCAGTGTACATTTCCTCAGTAAATCAAATGTTAATGCTATCAAATTGCTTACTTTCCCTAACAATTATTAGTCATGTGTAATCCATGAGCAGAGGGGAACTATTACACTTAGAATAGATCCAAAAATGGGCCTCCCTGGTAGCGTAACGGGTTAAGTCTCAGCACTATGAAGCTGGCCGCAGCCACTGTAGCAGGAGTTCGATCCCCAGTCAGGGAGATTCCCATATGGCGCAGCAGACCTCTCCTACCTTGCCCGCTGCTCCCCTCAGCAGTGTACTTCACTGGATCCACCTGTTCTGCTCCCCACTCTGTCTCTGGTGAATCCTCTCATCACTCCCACACCTCTGGCCTACACCCCAGCTTGTATGCATAAATAAATAAGACTAAAAAAAAAGAGTAGATCCAAAAATGAAGAAACTAAAATTATGGACATTTCCCCTGAGCTCCCCCCAAATTTTTCAAGCCAAATATTATGTGAATAGTTAAGACAAAGGAGAGAGAGAACGATCAAACACTTTGCCCAGTATCCCACAGCTGGAGGTAAGACACGAGCCCAGCCCTGCCTGCCCACCTCCTGCTCTCCCTCCACAATTAGACATCATGTTTCTAGTCACTTGTCTCAAAGCCTGTTCATAGGGAGCACCATCCTTGCCCCCAGATCCCAATCATCCCCACAGCACCGGGGCACTCGGCCCAGAGAAGACAGGAACCCCTTCCCCCACCCAAATACACTCACCCCACACCTCACCATCGGGGCAACGCACTTACGAAGTATCAGCCACTTTATCCTGCACAGAGGCTTGATAGGAGATACAGCTCCTGACCAACCGCATAGCCGAGAAAACAGACCAAGTGACGAGTCGGGATTTCCCCAAAGCCCCACACCTAGTGTGTAGTAGAGTCGAGATTCTGATCTGAGCTCTCTGCAGCCACACCCCTATCCATCCCTGGGTTGTGTTGTGATCCTAAATGCAAGAGCAAACCAGCTCCAAACCCATCTCCATCGCTTGTGCCACGCTGATCCCCAAGACCTGCATCCAGAGATTCTGATTCACTCTGGGAAAACCCACAGAGCTGGAGCATGGCGAAGGCAGGGGTGACTGCTGTGTTCCCCAGGCCTGAGCCCCCCCACCTGCAGGTTCTGCTCCGGGGCCAGGGCTTACTTATGAGGACCCATCACTGGAAAAGGAGCGAGTTAAGTCTGCTGTACTTTTCTCTGGGAATGAGTGGCTTTGGGGTTCCCTGCTCATGCAATCCCAGAACATGCATTTGGGGGACAAGAGAGAGAATGAACTATTGACTGTGCAATGACTATTATCTTGGAAATGAGAAGAGAGACACAACAGTGTCCTCCCACCCCAGCCCGGCCCCCTTAAGGAAGTGGCAGGTTATTTTTCCTACTCAGCTGTGAGGGCCAGTTAGAGAAGTGAATAAGCTGATGGCAAAAAGTTAGACTGAGGAAAGGGAGGAAATCTTTCTCTCCAGGACGGGGGCGAGCTGCCGGCCTGTATCAAATGCACCCTATTTATTTGCCAAATTCTACTGATAATGACCCGGCCTGTTCTCTCCTGCTGAAGATGCCTGGTATGAACTGTTGCACGTCTGCATCCTTCCTGCCATCCACCTCCTGGGTGAAGCAGAGATTTCTCCTCGAGGTAAAGCCAGCCTCGCCACCTCGGCTGCCAGGTTGGCATCAGAATAGTGGAATCTTGTAAGCTGCAACCTTCTCGGAGAGCGGCTGCCACAGGCATGCCTCCCGCCAGCTCTGCATTTCCAGCAAAACCAGCTCGTGTGCATGTCCCCGCCTCCCCTGGCACGTCCGGGAGCAGGAAGAACCTGCCCCTGCCAGAGCCCTCTGCTGACCGACTTCCCTTCGCTGGGGATTTCAGCTCAATGAACCTGGTACCTAGCTAGGAGGGAGACAAGGAATATTCTGCAGGAAGGGCTGTAAAGGAAAACAGGATGCGTGTTGGTGCGGAGAAGAATCTCTGGATGCTTGTCCATTAAAACAACCTTATGAGTCCAGACCCCATCCTCAGCCAAGTCTACACTGGCAAATTCTACTTTCTAGCTCTTGGTGATTTCCAATTCTGCACAATTGATCTGTCTAGAGCCAGAAAAGAAGGCAAGACTCCTAAAAGCTCAGTTAATAGACTTTGGAATGCACATCCCCCCCACCGCACCTCCTCCCCCAAAAGAAAAAGAATGAGCATATCAAGAGATACACATACATGGCCCTTTGGCTAATAAGAAGCTGATACCTGCAGTCCTCCATAACAATTACTACCTCCCCAAGTAGGCTTTGCACTCACAGACTCACCATTGATGATTTATATCAGGGTGGGATAGAGACCCAGGCAGTGTCTATTTTTATAGTGACAGTATGGTCCATTCGTTCACCTATTTACATAGTCACCAAGGCAACAGATATTTATTAAATATCCACAGGTGAGCAAGAGCAATGTCCATAGTATGATGAGGGTTTGGACAGGGATGCAGAGTTGCTGTTGGACCACAGAAGCAGGATCTAACCTAGCTGAGCTGCAGGGAACCTGGGACGGCTTCTCTAAGGGGCTGACATCTGTGAGATCTGAAAGACAAAGAACTAGCAGAAGCAGAAGCCGTGCAGACTGGCACCGGGGATAGAGAAAGAAGAGCAGGGCATAGCAGTGGCTTCTTTATTATTCCGCTTTGTTAACTCTGCAAAGGAGGGTGTACATCCTATGGAGACCTTTAGGAAGTCTCTGAGGTCATTTAAATTGGAATGGTAGGTATGTTTAGAAGAACCAGCTGACTGCAGGGTGGAGAATGGAAGAGAAGGGTGATCCCAATGCTAGAACCTGGTGAGAACATTCTGTAAGACCTGAGACAAGAAGATAGAGAGCTTTTGTGGTGTCTTTGGAATGGAGGGAACTGGATGAATTATAATGTATTTTGAAGATACTTAATGTTTTTTAAATCTTGGATGTATATAATTATTTCCACTTCAGATGGTGTGGTAGGCTGAAGAATACTCCTCCCTAAAGATAGCCACATTCTAATCCTCAGAATCTGTGAGCAGGTTGCCGTACATGGCAAAAGAGACTGAAGAGGACGTTGTGGATCTTGAGATGGGGAGATTATGCCAGATTATCCAGGTTGGCTCAAACTAGTCACACACAACCTCATAAGGTTAAAGGGGAGGCAGGAAAATCAGTCAGAGAGAGACTTGAAGATGCCTTGTGGCTGGATTGAATTTGGAGGAAGGGGCCACGGCCAAAGAAAGCAGGCGGCTTCTAGAAGTCAGAAAAGGCAAGAAAACTGACTTTCCTGTAGCGCATCCAGAAGGAATTCAACCCAACCAACACATATTGGGCTTCTGATGTCCATAACTATAAAATAATAAATTCCATTGTTTTAAGACACTACATTTACTTGTTACAGCACAATAGGAAACATACAGAAAAGGAAACCAAGTCTTTGTCCCTAGTACATATTTAGTAATTATGTGTTTAATTAATAAATTAATGAGGTGAGGCTTAGAGCCATACAGATGGTCCTCTAACTAAGATTTGTAAGTCCTCAAATTCACACTTAGTTTAAAATTGTCCTTAACTGAAAAGGGTGGTTGATGCAAGGTGGGAGGAAAGGAGACAGCAGGAAAAGGGAGACTTGACTGTTCACCATGTGATTAATTATTGATTTGGGTGTCTGAGTTTTTTACCAGGTGCACATTACCTATTTTTCAGGTTGGGGATAAGACAGGTATACAGATCAAAATGGAAGGGAAAGTGATCAGTAACCCGATGTCACCTAGGCACTGGATACTGTAGCAACTCCATATATTTGTTGGATATGCTCAATTAACTAAATCTGGCAGCTACCCACTCAAGTTGGCTTGTGCCCACTCTCTTCCCCACAAACATTTTAGTTCTAAGGATAGTTGGTATTTATACCACCCTCTCCCTTCATATATATATATATATATATATATATATATATATATATAGTTATATAGTTATATAGTTATATAGTTATATATATAGTTATATAGTTATAGTGTATATATAATATTATATAGTATATATATTATACAATCTGTATGATATTATGTAGTATATATAATATTATATAGTATATGGTATAGTATGTAGTACATATAATATATAGTATATGTACTATGGTATTATATAGTATGTGTGATATTATATAGTATAGATGATATTATATAGTATACATGATACTATATATAGTATATACAATAGATATAGTATGCATAATATGATATATAGGTTATATATTGTATGTATATTATATATAAATATTTATTACATTTAATAAAATAATAAAATTAATTTCAACAAAATAAATTTAATAACATATATAGTAATAAATAATAAATAATAATAAAATATATACTATTTATTAAAATAAATGTATAAAGTATAAATTTACATAATCCCCCTTCCCAAAGGTTTCAGTCAGAGCCAGTTCCCCACTTCACCCCAGGACAGACTCCCCAGGTCACCGGAATGGACAATGCTCTTCTCCCTCCCCCACCCTTTACCATATTCATTCATATAACTTAGCTAGTTTGTTTGCTTTCTGTTCCCTCCCACTGGAATGCAGGTTCCATACCTTGCTGTCTTATTCCCACTCCTAATAGTGTCTGCCACAAAGCAGAATCCTAACAAGCAAGTTTGGTTTGATGAATGAATGAATGAGTGTAAACCTCACGATCCAGTAGGAGCTGGAAGACTCCTGGAAAGTTTACGGATCACTGGGTGTGCTCTCCTCACATTGGGAGCGGGAACAGTGTAAGTGTGTGTGTGAGTGCACATGCTTCATCGATAGGATGGGAGAGAATTTAGATAGTTTAACCGTGTTTTGTTCCTTCCTTGACTGGTGAGTGATCAGCTTCCAATGTGGAAGACATTTCTTTGCCTGGTGAAGAACACAGCCACAGGCAGCTGCAAACCTGGTGAGAGGAAATTTCCGTATCGCTCACCTGTGTGGGCTCGGTGGTGTGGGGGCCCTGTTGGGGCAGGCACAAAGCCAAAGCCATATGTGTTGTAACCTGTCAACACTGCAGACGGGTTCAGGCAGCGAGAGGATCTGCTGTGAGGCACCCAGCCTGGAACCTGGGCCAGGCTCCTCCGCCATGCTGTGGGAAGGGAGGCGATGGGAAGGCCAAAGGCACAGGTTTCCCAGAGACTCTGCTCTCCATTTTGGATGGAGGAGACGTCTGTAGAACTGTGCCACTGGAGATTGTCGTGGGTAATTGAGACATTTTCAGCTCGACTTACAGAACCACCCTTCCATTTCACATAGTTTGCTTAATCTCACTTATGTCAATCTCACTATCTCTGCTAGCTGGGATAATAATGCCTTCATTACTGTGAGCATGAAACAGGAGAACATGTAAAATATTGACAGTGCTCAGTACTGAATAAATGTTAATTTCTGCTCTTCCTGACATTATACTTCTCTTCTCTACATTTAAGCATTGCTTATATGCAACTTTATCTATTACATGTTCTTCTCCATCCACCCACCACCCATCCATCCACCATCCATCCGTACATCCATTTATCTAGCCATCCTCTCTTCTATTCAGCCAGTCAGAAGGAATTTGGTTTCAGTTGTCAGGGTTGACATTGAATCTCTGAACTTTACATAACTATTTAGAAGAGTTCGTCTACTTACCAAGTATGAACAGAAGCATCTTTTCACATATTATATACTGTTGTTCTTAGTCAATAGATGTACAAGTGTCATTATGTTGGTTTCCAAGTCACACTAGAATTATTTTACTTTTAATAAACTCATTCATTGAGTAAATATTGCCTTTATTCAACAACTATGAATCATGTGTTCTGCCATGTCCTCAGGGTGTAAAAATAATTTAACTTGGTCCTATCCCCAAGAAGCCGGTTGTCAATGGGTAGAGGGCCCAGGAAATAGACAATCATAATACAGTGTAAGGAAATGTAAAGTGAATATATACTCAGTGTTTTATAGAATTGGCATGATAGTACTAAAATTCTTCTTTTCAACAATACATTATGTGGATGCTTCAAAAAGAAAAGGCTCAGGTTTTGCCTCATTATGAAAGCATCAAATCTAATGTTTGGCCACCACTCATCCTCATCCTCCGCCCCCTACTACCCCCAAATACACATGCAAAAGAGCTTCCTACATTTGAGTTCATCTTCCAGACTTGTGGTTCATGGCCTGAGGCAATTTTTACCCCCAGGAGACATTGGATGATGTCCAGAGACACTTACGTTTCTTACAACATTGGATGGGAGTGTTATTGGCATCTAATGGGTAGACACCATATGCTGCTAATAGCCTACAATGCACCCCATTCCACTATCCACAACAAAAAGTCTTCCAACCCAAAATGTCAATAGTGCCAGAGTTGTGAAATCCTACCCTGGGCCCAGAGACTTATATATACTTATAAACACACAGCCACCCAGGGCATGGCTGGACCCAAACTTATCTTATTTGGCCAACTTTCAAAACTCTGCTCATGAATTCTCATTATCTATTTTTTTCTAGAAATAGCTATCTTTCAACAGTTTTGACAAAGATTTACTGAACAACCTCTAATGAAGCTAACGCTTTCACATCCATTCTCTCACTTAAGGAATATTGCAAAATCCCATCTCACTAATGAGGAAGCTGAAACTCAGAGAAGTTAAGTCATTTTCCAAAGTTACACAGCTGGAAACTGCAGAGTCAGAGTTCAAGGATGTTTCACTAAATCATGCTCCGCTGTCTTTCTTCTGGCCAAGAACACTTCATCTTCTCTTGAGCTCTTTTATCTTAGTTTTCTCTGATTTGCTGAACATCAGAGCTCAAAAGAACCCCCTTGCTTATTCCACTTCCTTGTCCTCAGATGCAGAGGATGCCAAACTAACAGGCAGAAATGTTTGCTGCTGCCACTCCAGAAACGTCTATCTTTCAGTGTGTTTTCATCCCATTTTATTATTTGCACTTTTTAAAATGTTTTGGTATTTTGCATTTGCACAATCTTTTTTCATATTTTTTTTTAAATAAGGTATCGTTGACTTACATTATTGTTAGTATTTTGGAAATAGAGGGAACACTTCCAGATCTCTTCTCCTAATGGGGTATGTTACTATGGAATGAGCCATATACAGACCTCTTAAATTCAGGTGCATAGAGACTTTTCTGAGCAGAGGGACCAAGGAGAATCCCTGACTCCAGCACCTTCTTTCCAGAGGTATCCCCTTGGTCTTACAACAAGATTAGTGTACCCAAAGCAAAGCACCTAGAAACTCTCCAGGTAGCCATGATTGCTTCCACTCACTTAGGAAAATCTTTAATTCTTTCCTGCCCACTGCATACAAGTTACACAAGCACATAACAAGTGCATAGCTAATCTTTGAAATGAATCTTGAAAAACAAGTACACAAACAGCAAATGAATATCATATATGTGCAAATAACCTTAAAGTTTGCATTTTACAGTGCTTTCAATTTAAAGGCTTTCTTTTTTTGTAGTCCATTCATTCATGCAACAATTGATTCCTAAGCTTCTAGGAAGTCCTAAGTCCTGCGCTGGATTGCTACAGAGCAAGGATGCAGCTAAGCAGGCAAGGTTCTGTCCTCACAGAGCTTACAGTTCAGAGGCACATCTGGATTGGGGCCACATCCTTTTTAATGCCCGAAGATGAAGCACAATAAGAAAGCTGAGAAAGCAGCGCAGGGTGCGTATCTGAATGCCATTGGGTCTGCACAGGCTGGACAGAGAAATGTTGCCTACAGAAGGACTTGAGGACACAACCTAATGGAAGTTTCTCCAATATGAGTGTGCTCAGGAGTTGGAGCAGGTGGCAATAGTGACAGCTGAGAGAGCCCTCAGCAACCCCTTTGCCAAGAGGCAGAATTGGGCTGGCTTTCCAGTTTGCCAGGAGCTTAGAACTTGATCTTCAATTCTTTCACTTCCTTACTCTCCAAAAGAGCTTGGCAAGGCTTGTCCCTCCTTGCAAAGGACATAATTTCTGGAATATTGTAAAGACTGACATCTTTTTCAACAAAACTTGTGAAATAGAGTTTAAAAAAATTCATAGTAATTGCATAACCACCTTCATCCATTAACAAAATGAAGCAGTTCTTGTGTAACAATCAGATATTGACATTTTTCTTCTTCTCCAAACGAATAGTTTAATTTCACTTCCCCTACAGAATTTTAAGCCCCTGAAATAGACTTTGATATTTGAAAATCTTGTATTGATCATATTTACCTACTATAAAAATATGTACATAAACTGACTTTTAAATTTTGTTTGTGATTCCTAGGGCTATATAGTTCTATGTATGTAAAGGCATTTCTTTTAGATGGAGATAAACATTTTTTATTATTAAATGATGGATTAAAACAAGATGGATATATTACAAATTTTGATAATTCCTTTTTAAGCAGAAATAATATCATTGTGTTGGAAATGCAATTTCCAATGAGAAATAATGGATCCATGAGCGCATTTATGTTTCAAAGGATGATTATGACTAGTTACATGAAAGGAAGAGCATTAGTATCAATTGTATTCCTTATTTTGTTTTTGTAGATGTTAAATACTGAGAAAATGTGTTCACAAAACACATACTTAGAAATGGAAGCTTCTTTCCTAACCATTGTTACTCAAATTATTATTACAACTTAATTACTTAACCAAAATCCCATTGTGATCTAACATCAAAAATTATTTTGAATATTTTCAGTTATCCTTTGTTTGAGGCCCTGGGAGATTCACAGTTAATATAATGCATCATAATAAAATTCTCAGTGGACAAAAGATATGTTCATTTTGTTTTTCAAGGGAAATAGGAGAATAAGAAATAAAAATGAAAAAGTTTCAATTCAGTGAGATCAATATTAGAAAAAAGTTCACATGGAAATTGATGATCCAAAACAAATTTCTTGACATATCTCTTGGAAGACTATTTATAAATCTTCAGAGGTTATATACTTCCATTTGAAAACCCCTGACTTTGAGGATCAGATAACACTCCACTCAAACCCAGAGTCTAACATCCTTGATTCCATCCCAAAAAACTGACTTCCCCCCATGGTGTAGAGGTCATCTGGGGGAGGGGGGGTGGCTCAAATCCCGCTGCACTTCTTCAAGCTGAATGGCTCCCTCTGGATTTTTCAGACCATCTACCAGTCAGGGTAGAGTCTACTCTTGGGTATTAACTACCAGGAAGGGAACCAGCAGGATGGAACGAGATCAATAGCATAACTTAAGCTTGAGGTCAAGGACAGCTTAACTTAAAAAGTGACATCTGACTTGAGCTATAAAAGATGAACAGAATTCAGCATGAGAAGTAAGAGAGGGAGAACATGTCAGATAGTAGACAGAAGAATATATGGGAAAGAATTGAATACAGAAAGAGCATGAGGTTCATGCACTAGAAAGAAGAGGGCACATTTTATTCTCAGTACAATGGAACACACTGAATTGCTTCAAAGGATGAACAAACACAAGCTCTTCATTACATCATGGTTGCTCTGGGAGCTGCTTTGGCCAAATCCCAAAAAAGAGGCACAAATTCAGAAAAGAAGTGGATTGGCCAGATCAGAACAGAAGACTGTCACCTCATCCATTCTAGACAGGCGACCTTGGTTTATGAAACCTAAGATCATTAATTTACTCTTTGCAACCCCTTTATACTGAACTCCTGCCTCTATCAGTATTGTTGAGTCACTTCTCGCCAACTGGTCTACAAAAAATTGACTTTCTAGTTCCAAAGTAGGACTTCACATTTATACTTGAGCCCCGAGCAAATTCCAGGTCTAGAGATGCCAGGTGAGCCTCTCCTTCACTCTGGCAGCAAACCTGTACCCAGCAGATCTGACTTCTCTAGACTGAGTCCCAACATTCAGTGCCTCCTCTCTTACTGCTAGCCCATGTACAGGCATGGAGCAGACTCCCCAATCTTCCTAACTGGAAAACATTTATAGTTGAAAATGAAGGTTCTACATATTTTACAAAACACATGCATATAAAGAAAACCCTCACTTAATGTTGTGAATAGACTCTTGGAAAATTGCAAGTTTAAGTGAAAGGAAGCATGGCAATACCAGATATTTGAATGATGTCATTTTATTCAATATTGGCCGGGAATTTTGGTTTTTGTCATCAATATTATAATAAAACACCATTAAAAATGTTATTCAAAGACCTGCTCTATCTATCTTTCTATACGTATCTACATATATACATACACATATAGACAGACATATATACCCTATGTATATACACTTATATACACCATATGTGAATCGAATTTATATTTTCCTGTTCTGGTAGATAAAACTGATTAAACCCCTACAACCCAGCCAGTGAAAGTCTAGAACACTGTTAAAAAAAAAAAAAAAAACAACCCACAACTTCCCAAGAGAGCTCTGGGCTCCCACTTGCACTGAACATTTCAGTTTGGGGCACCTCACCCCTTAATTCTGCATCAACCCATTCAACTCTTTTAAATTACCATCTGGATAAACACTAATTCACAGAGTGAGAGTGTATAAAAATCTTTGGTAATAATGCTGGGATCTACATTACAGCAATGCAAGCAGGTCAAAATTGAGTTTGAGACGGTCAACCTCCAAAAAATTACTGAAATTCTAAAACTTGAACATCAGGTTCCTGCCTTATCACTTGACATATTTCTTGTCTCAACCTATTTCTTTCCTGCTCCCTATTCTGAAACCAAATTATTGATTTCTCCCCCTTTCTTTGAACTTGGTGCCTGCTGACCTATGTATTTGGGCTTTATCTTCTTCTCAAGAGACTTCTCCAGACCCCCTTCTTTCCTAAGCAGAATGCTCAAACTATTTATTATCATAAAGATGTTCACCCTATTCCATGTATGATTGTATCACTTGATATAGTATATAATTTATATTGTAACATAGCATGTTGGAGAGTTAATCATAATATATCCACAATAAACAATTTAGAGTGACAAGTAAATATGTTCTGTACATTAATAAAAATAATTGTGAAAAGTATATTTGACTACTAAAAGCTCCTTTTGGATAGAGAGACGATCCAAGTTAAACTATGTTAATATTTTATAAACTAGAATGAAAAAAAAACCCAGCAGATTCATGGAATGTAGATAAAGATTAAGTGACAAAATAATATAGTGTAGAGTTAGTGTGTGCTGCCCGGGTTGGGACTGCTGAGGGGGGGACCATGATTTGCTTTCTCTCCTGTAAAACTTCCTAGAGTTCTTATTATTTCCTGTGAGTGTTTATGTGTATGGTGCGTGTATGTGTGTGTGAGATTTTAATTTATTTATCATTATTAAAGTACCACTGTTCCATATTCTTGACAGT
This sequence comes from Scalopus aquaticus, assembly GCA_004024925.1. Taxonomy (NCBI): domain Eukaryota; kingdom Metazoa; phylum Chordata; class Mammalia; order Eulipotyphla; family Talpidae; genus Scalopus; species Scalopus aquaticus. The sequence goes on from PVIJ01011838.1 coordinate 32,413, forward strand.
ATTCTGACGGTGTGGGATTTCCCCCTTCAGGTATAGAGGCCATAGCTCTCGCACCGCTGAGGCACCCATAGTCCTCCACCATAGCCCATTATGGTCTCCCCACCCCTACCCTTCCATTCTCCCTCTGAAAACTGCAGGTCTCTCGTCAGTTTTCAAGGGTTGGTTTTAAAGTTCCGTTTTGACCCTTTCAGTGTTCCACCTGTAAGTAACACCATGCAGTATTTATCTTTCTCTTTCTGGCTTGTTTCATTTAACATCTTCCCTTCCAACTCCATCCATGTTCTTACAAATGACAAAAGTTTAACCTTTTTGACTGCTGAGTAGTATTGTGTATATACACCATATCCTCCTGACCCACTCATCTGTCTGAGGGCATTTCGGTTATGTTTTTATCTCAGTTATCCTAAATAGTGCTGCAATAAACACAGAAGTGCAAGTTTCCTTTTGAATTAGTGTTTTTGTATTTGGGGGGAGGTACCTAGGAGTGGAATTGCTGAGTCATAGGGAAGATCCATTTTTAGCATTTTGAGGAACCTCCACACAGCTTTCCATAGGGGCTGGACCAGTCCACATTCCCACCAGCAGTATAAGAGGGCTCCTTTCTCCATATGCATGAGGGTTCTTATAAATGCCCATAGTAGGATACCCAGTTTTTCAAGCATGCTGGATCACAGAGCCTGTTTTCCCAGAGTACCTTGCAGGCTCAAATTCTGCAGAGCACTCCGTAAAACAGAGTACTTAAAGGATGGTTCAAATTGTCTCCAATTCCTAGTGCTCTTGGATTCTCAGATCTCATCTTAGGTAAATGATTCACCGAAGCCTGTTAGTCAATCCTTCTTCTTGGCAAGAACACCCTTCATTTCCTCGTTTATCTTCAAGGCATCCTCTCTGGCCACCTCCCATGCAAAAGTACTTTGTGCAAGCTCCAGTGATTGATGACTTCTGTATATCCGCCTATTTAAAACATGAAGTAGACCTAACTTTCTAAAGAAAATCGAATTGAATTGGTTAACAGGAGCTCCTTATGACCAGAAACCAAATCTCATTCAAATTTGCAGCCAGCTTAAGGTAAGCACTTAAGAACAGTTGTTAAATGAATGAACAGTAACTAGTGCACAGTAGGTGCTTCATTAACTGCATCTCCTTTCACCCTTTTCGAAACAGAAAGAAAAAGATACCATACTGTATTAGCATGCTCCTTGAGTCCAGTTCAGTTGCAAATATTCATTAAGCTCACAGTCTCTGGTCACCCTCAAGCCCATCGAGGGGCTTATGGGCCTCAAAACCATGATGGGCAACCTTCAATACCCCTACATCTCTCTGATTTCTAAGAAGTTACATTGGCCTTTGGTCTGTTTGCATTCAGTCTGAATTCTAGGTAAATCATTCAGGAGAATCCTTCTCCATTTTATTTCCCACAAGCTCTTGGCCAATTAGGACTAGAAGTGGAGAACTGAACTGAGGAAGTAAAAATGTAAGTAAACATCTGAAGAAAACCACCCTAGTTTCTAAATGCACTAGCTTTCCTTGAGTTACAGTAAAAAGAGGAGGGCAAGCACATCTCGGAAACTGCTACGGGTGCACATTTGTGCTTTGGAGCCCTCCACCCCAGACAGTCATGAAATGTACTTCCTAGGAAAGCGATTACAGGCAGCAACATGAACCAGGGCCTCCCGGGCTGGGGCCAGGTAGGTACCTGCTAGCAAGTCTTCAGTCAGGCATTGGAGCTTCTTACAAAGACAGTTAGTTCTTGAACAGAAAAATGTCTGGGCAGTGGAAGGTATATGGGACCAGCCTGAGTGAGGACTCCAGGTCAAGAGGAGGCAATGGACCAGCTGGGGCAGCTACCGGGCCATTTTGGACAACCCTGTGGTGTTATGTGACTCGAGCAGATCAGTGACATGACTGAAATGGGAGGGCATTTCTTTCACTGAAAACAGTGTCTTTGCAGATAATGTGCTCTGGGGGTGTTTATGGGATCTCACAGCCATTACGTCATCTGATGGCTACATAGTCAGTCAAGATTCCTGAATCGAGAATGTTAACCCCAACTTCCATGAATATCTACCTTCCTTGTGCCCTAGCAAATGTCAGGAGGGTTTAGAATGTTTAGCACAAAGATTCCCATTGGAAGAAACAAGAACTAAGGATTAGTGTCAACTTCCTGCTGGACGCTGAGTGCTCTCCTCGAAATGGGCGGCTGGAAGATTTGTTTTTCCTTCTCTTTGTGGCTGAGAGGTTGAGATCCAGACTGAATGTGCTGGGGAGGTGGAGATGCAAGACCATCTGAAGCAAGGTTGGAGATAGAGGAGAGGGAACTGTGCTCTTCACATCTGAGCCACACTGCTTAGCAGGTGAGGGAATCGTGTCATTATGGAAACTGAATGAACACACTGTGTGGAGGATCTGTAATATGCAATGGCAAATTCAGTTTGCAATCCCCTCCAACCCTTTAAAAATATGTGTTTCTAAAGATTGATTATAAAGATTATTTCATAACATGCGGAAGCTACAGAGGTGTGCCTGAACCATGGTTACCTAATGCTTATCGTTTTAATGAGGCAGTGAATGAATGCTTGAGAAAATAAAATTAAAAGAATGGAAATTAGTTTTAATTTATTAAACTCAGAAATACTCACTAGTTATCACAGCTCCAAACCTTTTCCCATACTAGCCCATGATTTCTGTGTGTGTATATATACAGTTAGCAAGAATTAGTACTTTTCGCTCCCATCAGGCCAAGCAGAAGAAAAACAGTGTTTGATGACTCTGGGAAAATACATATGAAATGTCACAAGAGGGTTTAATTGACAGACTGATAATGAGAGGGGAAAGGGGAAAACTATCAAAACCAAAATTAAAAGTCTAAAATCAGAATCTGCTGGCTCCTGAGGCCCTGGTCACCACCCTCACCCCCCATCCCCAGTGGCTTTGAGTCCCTCATACACTGCAATTTTTCACAGTTACCATGATGCCCCCAAACCCTCAAGAAAGTGTTGGGACTTACTTGTCTGTTCAGATTTAAAAGACTGTGAGATGCAGAATACAACGAACATCTCCTCCCTGGATATTTTTCAAAGTTTCGGTATTTTAGGACTTTGGTATGACCCATGCATTAAGTTTGGTGCAAATAGTTTAGAAAATTGTGGTGTGTATTTGAAATTTAAATTTAATTGGGTGTCCCATGTTTTGTCTGGCAACCTTACCAATGACTCAAAAGGATCCCAGTGTTGCATCTTAGAGTTAGTACATTCTGGAATTGTTGTACTTGACAAAGCCTGGCTGATTCTGAGTCAGCTCCACCGAGCTTTTCAGAAAAAAAAAAAAATCCATAAACTTTAGGACAAAATAACCACATAGAATAATAACTTCCCTGTGAAAGTTTCAAGTCAAACTAGATCAAAGCCTGAGATAGGTCTGCAGGGGGTATGCAAATAGAGATGATGAGCTTGAGCTCTCGGGGAGTCCGTTTCACACACTAGATTAAGTCAATAAAGCCCCTTGCAAAATCACCTCTACTGAACTGAGTTCTTTGGTGAAGCCTTAAGCTTTTATTGAAGGAAGCCGCAGAGAGCATCTAGACACCCTTTATAAAATGGCCACTGCTATTGTTGGGAACCCTGAACCCTGCTTCCCTGGCTCACGCCTTACCTGCTGAGAGGGACCCCCCACTGCTGGTGGGAATGCAAACTGGTCCAGACACTATGGAAAGCTGTGTGGAGGTTCCCCAAACTATTAAAAATGAATCGACCTTATGTCCCGATGATTCCACTCTTGGGAATCTACCAAAAAAAAAACCCCAAAACATTAATTCTAAAGGAAACCTGCACCCTATGTCCCTATGTTTATTGCAGCACTATTTACAATAGCCAAGATATGGAAACAACCCAAATGCCCCAAAATAAATGAATGGATCAAAAAGTTGTGGTATATATACACAATGGACTATTACTCAGCAATCAAAAAAGACAGACACATATCATTATGGAACATGGTTGGAGCTGGAAGGGATTATACCAACCAAAATCAGTCGAAAGGAAAAATATAAATATCAGATGGTTTCATGCGTATGTGGAATCCAGAGAAACCAAACAAAAGGTCAAGAAAAAGACAAACTTGCAAACTGACCACAGATCTGAGGCATACAGCAGGGAATGGGGAGGAAGATGGGACAAAATGGGCGGAAAGAACACAAAGGAATTTGGTGATGGTTCACGGGTACGATGATGGTGGGGGAACTCCAGAAACTACACTGAGGGGAGAAACTAATTACTGTACAAAAATGAACAATGATGTAAGAAAGTAAATAATAATAAAATAAAAAGAAGTCCATTAGAGATGCCTGGTTTCCGGATTTGAGTAGGGCTAAGCTGCTCCCTCCTGCAGGAGTGACTGCTAGAAGATCAGGCTCCCTGACAGGATTCTGCAGCTGCTGAAAACAAGGATTTACTTGGGTAAAATTTCGGCCCCAGAGGAACTTGAATGTCATGCTCACAATTAGAAGTGACATGTGACCCAGGATTAAAAAGCTGGCACCAGAGAAAGGAGGAGCGAGCTGCTTCTTCCGAGTTGGTCTGATATAAGAAAATTGCCTTTGGAGTTCCATCTGTGAGAAGTCCAGGAAGTTTCAGTTTGGTTATTAAAATAAAAGAGATGACAGTAAGGAATCCCTTTTATAAAGGAAAAACATCACAGGCTCCCTGGAAAGGGAAGAGAGATGGCTGAAGAGCTTGGTCACGGTTCTGCTGGAAATGTCTGTGACTCTGTGTCAACTTGTGGCTGCAGGACAAGTCACAGGCGAACATTTGAACCTCCAATGGCAATGTCGCCCAGTCAAGGGTGTTGCAGAATCAAGGCGCTATGTTTGATGTTGGCTATTCCACTCCCTTGTCAAGAGGTCTGGGTCCTATGGCCTTCTCCCGGGAGACAGACTGGAACTCTATCCACTGAGACAAGGTGGGGTAACATGTGTCTCAACACTGGAGGTATTCAAATGACATGGAACAAAAATATGAGGGCTTGCTAACGACAACTGAAGGACAAAGTGGGCTGTGGGCTGGATTTTGTACCCCCCGAATCCATATATTGAACTACTACACTCTCATACCTCAGAATGTAACCATATGTGGAGATGAATAAGATTTTATGACGTCCTGAAGGTGGGGGTCCTGTCCAACATGGCTGGTGTCTTTACAAGAAGAGGGAGACACTCCAGGGCATGTGCCCAGAAAGCCAATCACATGAAAAGCCAGCAAGAGGACAGCCACCTACAAGCCAGAGAAAGCCAACACTGCCAATGCAGGAGCTTGCCTCTCTAGAACTGAGAAAAAATCATTGTGGTCATGTAAGTCATCCAGTCTTACAGCCTGAGCAAACTCATGTAATGCAACTGGGACTTGAATAGATGGTTTTCCAAGTTCCATCTTTGAATGGAAGCTGCATGGAGGAAAGATCTTTGGCTTGTTCACAATGGTATTCTAAACAACTGCAGTGGTCTTGGACAGAGAGAAGGCATTCAATAAGTGTTGGATGAGAGTCTCTTAATTGAACTAAAAGTTACTAAAAGTTCACTGTTAAGCGTAACACATTTTGTCATTTTTTAAAAATTTTTCTTGCATCATTGTTAATTTTTGGTCCAGCCACTATGGAAAGCTGTGTGGAGGTTCATATGGAGGATGGACCATATGACCCAGAAATTCTACCCCCAGGAATCAACCCAAAAGACACAAAACACTAATCAAAAAGAAACCTGCACTCCTATGTTTATTGCAACACTATTTAAAATAGCCAAGATATGGAAACAACCTAAATGCCCAAGAACAGAAAAATGGATCAAGCAGATGTGGTATATATACACAATGGGATAGTACACAACACCCTTGATAGAGTTCTATTACACTGATTATAACGTGAATTTTTCCTGGTTTGATTTTAGAAAATGTGGAAAATATGAACATTTAGAGAGAAAAGTCTCCTGAACTTCCAACCTTAAGATATAACTGTTGTGAAGATTTTAACTCATTTACTCATTTAAAACAAATTGAAAATGCAGTAATATTTTTCTTTCCTTTTCACAAGAGATTATATTTTTTAGCATATCACATATTTTCTCAAATTGAATTTTTAATATTTATGCATATGATTCATCATGAGAGTGCACTATTGTTTAAGTTTCTAAAAATTGACTTAAACATAGAAGAAAAATAAATAAATTTACATGTCTCCAACAACATAAAATTTTGAAATTGCATTTAGGGAAGTTAAATATTTAACTATGTTTTAATTGTATATTTGAATATTTCCCTCTTATTCTAACATTTTCTGTTGTTTTATTTTAGAAAATCTTTTCCCATACCCAAATCAGTTAGTACTTCCTATTTCTTTGGAGATACTTTTGGTCCAAAAACAATACACACATGACAAAAATTTTGAACATGTATCAAAGCTGAAAGAATGAAGAAGTCACGTATAATACTCTGACTTTTTAGTGTTTTCCTTTCCATCAATTTGCCATGTATATCTTTACATAGTTATTGTAGTAAAGTACCTGTAAAAATTTATATGCTCATTTTAGACTTATCTATATGAATAGAAAACAAAAATCTGATTACTTTATAAAACTTGGAAACTACATAGTACTATTTGGAGAAAATAAAAACTACTAAAACCTAATCCCCTAGTCAGGGGATTGCTAACATTTAGTATACAATATTTCCTTCCAATTTTTGTTGTATATATTGTTTATAATTATAGAGACATAATATACACAAAATATACTAATTTTAATCACTTTATCTAAAATTAATACACATTCATGATAGAGAATCATGGATCCAAAAGCATGAAATTAAAACAAAGTTAAAATCACAATTAAGAGTATCATACAAGAAACATCACTACTAATAAATTTGCATTTTACTTTATATAGTGATATTCAATGTCTTACTTGAAAGATAACAAAAGAATATGCATTACGCACATTAAGTAACATGCACAGGTTTTCTATGTAAAATACTATAAATAAGTTTAATGAATGTACTAAAAAGTCACCTAATATGTTTACTCTTTTTGCCTCTATTCTGAGTGTCTCAACTTTGCCCTCCAAGTTATTTAAATTTCTGCAGAGCAATTCTACCCATTACTCCCTCAATGATGATTTTAATTATCTTTTTACAAGTTATCTGCCTATGTCATCCAGCTCTTCAGCATTTTTTTCTCCATTTATTTTTGTCTTATGGTTCTTTATAAACCATTCAATGTTCATGCTGTCTTTGATGGTTTGGTTTTTGCAATTGTTTCTTGATTAGATTTCTTATTTTTTTATAATGGTAGTTCACACTTAGTTTTAAGAAATTTTACAGACAGATGCTATGTACCTTTTCCAAAGTTCCCCAATGTTAATATCTTGGAAAACTGTAGTACTATATCACAACCAGGTTACTGACACTGACACAGTTAAGAAACAAGACAGCTCTGGCTCCTTCTTTTTCCTATACTCACACCTACCTTGTCATCCTTTATCCCATAATCTCTCCTGCATTTGGAGAATTTATCATTATAAAACATTGTTATATAAATGAAATGTATAAATGTAACCTTTAGGGATTGGCTACTTTTACTCAGCATAATTTCCTGGAGAGTCAACCAAGTTCTTTTGTTTGTTTGTTTGTTTGTTTCATTGACACATTTACATAAATTACATATTATACAAAAATTATGGGAGACAGATTTTAAGGTGGTTCATATGGCCACTATTTCTTGATAGTCATATTTTGTGTAATTTTCTCCCCTTGTGTGTGTATATATATGTGTGCATGTGTTTATGTAGATACATGCATATATATGTATATGTGTATATATGTAAGCATTTATATATATATATATAATATTCAGCCATATTAAAAAAATCCTGCTACTTGTGACAGCAAGGACATCGTGCTAAGTAAAATAAGCTAGACACAGAAAGACAACTATGTATGAACTCTCTTATAGGTAGAATCTGAAAAATCTGAATTCATAGAAAAAGAAAGCAGAATGATAATTTCCAGGAGTTGGGGAAAATGGGGAAGTGTTAGTCAAGTGGCACAAACTTCCAGTTATAAGAAAACACATTCTGGGTATCGAATGTACAGCAAGATGACTATAGTTAATAACATTGCATTATATACTGGAAATTTGCAGAGAGTTGATCTTAAATGTTCTCATGACAAAAAAAAAAGTAACAAGTAACAAGATAAAGAGATGGATGTGTTAATTAGTTTGATTGCAATAATCATTTCACAATGTACATGTATATCAAATCATCACATTGTACACCTTACATACATACCAATTTTTTCAATTATGCCTCAATAAAGTTGGAAAATAATGCCATTTATACCAGACATATTTCTTTGATATCTAGCGTAAGATTATATTGTGGGTGCACATGAAAATAAGCTTTACTAGAAATACTTTGACATAGCTACACACATCTCAGGGTGGTGTGGAGTGTTATACTCAGCCTGTTGTTTTATACAGCCTATCACTGACTGTTTCACTTATTCTAGAAAAGGGGACCCAAAGTTTTGCCACCAGTTTATAGATGGTAAAATAGACCAGGCCTGGCTTACATAAGTGGAAGGCATTTCAGAGACCATTTCCTTCCCTCCTTGACCTATTGGTTCATTTCTTCTACATTTTTTCAAAAATCTATCTTCCTCATGACCATGCTGAATTCTCTGATGATAGGTTAATGCTGCCAAGCTGGCAACTTGAAATGGAGTAATTTTAAAACCTGCATCCTAATAATGGGAGTCACTCACTTTTCAGCCTACAACTAATTCAAAAGCAATTGAAATCTCCCAAAGAGAGCACATTGTAGTGGGAAGCAATCCCCCACACCCCAGTGTGAGGCGGGGAGACAGACTCGGTCCATCAGGCAGGCAGGCGGGCCGACTCCTGGAAGAGAGAGCGCCCAAAATAGAAGGCGATAGAGTTGATGATCCCACGGTCAGATTACTTGGTCAACTCCTTTAATAGTCCGTGTTCCCACAAAACAAGCTAACCCTGATGTACTGCATCGACCGTCAGCCGGGCTCCTACGTCTGTGCCTACGTTGGTCTACCAACAAATAGAATAGCATTAAGGCAGGGCATCTGTTAGGAGGACGCGAAAGCATACCACCGCTCTTGACAGTTTGAGCGCGGGCAATGACTTCTTTCAACATTTACTGAGCGACTTCAGTGTGTGTGATACACTGAGGTTGTGTGAAGATGTGCACACAGAAAATAACAATCACAGCTAAACTGAAGTGTCATTGACAGAGTATATGAAAGGAATGGGGAAGACAGGCTGTATGGGAATAAACGTGTGATGACTTACAGAAAAAAGAGATGCTCTTTGAATGAGCTATTCCCCCCATAGCTATGAAAGTTGATGAAATATCAACTGATTTGGGGGTTTTGCTTCTTTGCAGCCCTCAGACCACTCCTATGGCTGGCTCACTGCTCCAAAGGAAAGGAAAGGCAGTTTTCACTGCTCAGCTGTAAGTTTCAACCCAGATATACAAGTCCCCAGTAAAGAGGCTTTCCAAGGAAAGAAAACAATTTTCTTAGACCTTCCTAAGCTAAATGTTTATGTATCAGGAAGTAAATCAGTCATGGAGGGACTAAGCATGTAGTCAGTCTTAAGCATGAAAATGGTGGAAGGGAAGGATCTCCACTGTGGAAGGGTTAGTCGAGCCATCCCCAGACTAAAGAAGGGTAAAAAAAAATAAAGAGCAGGGCCTCCCTGGTGACACAGGGGTTAAAGTCTCAGCACTGTCAAGTTATCACCAGCCACCATGGCCTGAGTTCGATCCCCAGGCAGGGAGCTGACCCACATGGCCCAGCAGACCTCTCCTGTCTCACCCGCTGCTCCCCTCAGCAGTACATTTCCATAGATCCACCTGTTCTGCTCCTCACTCTGTCTCTCACCCCCCAAACCTCTGGCCTACACCCCAGTACCCCAGTTCTTGTATGCATAAATAAATCTTTTTTAAAAAAAGAAAGAGCAAAAATTAAATGCTAGTACGTTCTTCCTTGCTCCTTGGAGAAGAGAGAAACACCAGTGAGCAAAAGTTGAAACACCCAGACAATAACGCCAGACCAGAATGCTTCGTTGTCCCAACACCATGAGGAAACATAAAGTCACCATGCTTCCACATATTCTGAACAAGGAGGTGAGACAGAAGACTGGCTGCGAGGAGATATGAGGAATGTCTGAGTCATCAACCAAATATAAAAAGAGAGACACTGGTCAGGTTTTAAAGTTCAACATATCTTTAATCGGCAAGATTTTCACCAAAGGAGGTCTTGGTGGTTTTGAAAACAAGAGTGGTAAATTATAGAAAGTAAAGATAACTGTATTCATTTAAAGACAAGGCATGAGTAATTTAAAACCCAAATTAATACTTTAGAAATACCGGTGCACGGCCTCCCTGGTAGCACAACGGGTTAAGCACAATGTTGTGAAGCTGTCAGCAGCTACAGCGCGAATTCGATACCCAGCCTGGGAGATTCCCACATGGCGCAGCAGACCTCTCCTGTCTCATCCGCTGCTCCCCTCAGCTGCGTATTCCAGTCCATCTGCCTGTTCTGCTCCCCACTCTGTCTCTGGTGAACCCTCTCACCACCCCATGCCTCTGGCCTGCACCCCAGCTTGTATGCATAAATAAATAAATCTTTTTTTAAAAAAGGGGTTGATACTACTAAAGTTAAAAAAAAAAGAAATACTGGTGTACTGGGGACCTCTGTAATGGTATTATGGCCAGGGAACCAACCAAAACACCCCCTCCTTTAAGTTCATTGAAGAACAATGTTGCTCAGGACCCTGCAGTAGGCAGAGAAACACTTCTCATGCTGAGACTTTACCTCAAACCATGAAACAGAAGACTGAATTAGCCTGTGCTGGATCAGGGGAAGAATACTTTTTAGAGATGATTAGTTCCAACTGGTTTCACACCTAACCATGTCTCTGGGACACAAGAAAATGTGATCCGGGCACCTGGAAATTCCCTCGAGAATGTGCATTCATCCCGTCCCCAGGGCCCAGTGAACAGAGTGTACAGAGGCAGTGATCCTGTCTGAAGCCACGTAATAGGCTAAAGGTGAGCACAAATGTGAAAAGAGCAGACAGGCCTTAGCACAAACTCTTGCTGCAGTGAAGAATGCGAAAGCCAACTCCACGTTCTCTAACTCACTTAAAACTCAAGGACTCTACACACCAAAGGTAACCAATTGTTTCCAAAGGTAGCTCAACAACTCATACCCCACTCACTTGCAATATGACTGTGGAGTCTATCTCATAGAGAGCTGGAGTTTTTATCCCCTACTCTCAAGTCAGACTGACCTCATGATAGATTTCATGGGTAGAATGTTAGTGGAAGTCGTAATGGGGGTGATCCCAGCCCAGCCTCAAAAGACCTTGCGTTCTCTGGCTCTGGTGCCCATAGACCACCAGCCTAGCTCACCTGAGCACAAGTCCATGCGGAGGCAAAGCAGGTCTCAACAAATGACAATCAACATTTAAGTATCAGACTTAAGAATTAGGCCATTTTGTATCTTCCAGGCCAGCTACCCCTCCAGCTGGAGACCGCCACTTGTGTGAGGCCAGTTGAAACCAGCAGAGGGACTTTCCAGCCAACCCACACAATTACTATGAAAAAAATTTTTGTTGATTTTAAGTCACTAAGTTCGTTATACAGGAATAAAACAACTACATGGTTACATATACAGACAGATAACAGATGATCGCATAGATGGATGGATAGATAGATAGATAGATAGATAGATAGATAGATAGATACTAGAAATTTTGGCTTATTCTCATATTTGAGCTATGTAATCAACTTCCTGGACTCTGAAGAGGGTTAATGGTTGCTCGGGTAGAAGTAGGGAGGATGGAATGATACAACAAAACAGCAACCACCACCTGGGGACTCAAGTAGGGACAGTTTCAGGGTTAACTAACAAGTTGATCAACGAGGTTTTGTAGTAGCCCAATCTCCCCTTTCTCTTTGTTTATTGGAGAGGCACTGGCCTGGGAGTCAGGGACTGAGTTTGACTGTGAATTTGACCTTTGGCTACATCACGGAAGCCCCTATGCCCAGTGTCATCACCAGCACAATGCCCTCAACCGCCCTACCTGCTTCACAGCAAGGGCGACCAGCAGGCTCCAATGAGAAAAAATACTGTGGAAGGCCGAGGCATGACGCAAACATGAGACACTGCTGTAAATTAGATCCAATGCTATTAATTAAATCTATGGCCATTTATTGAATCCACAGCCCCCTCAAGTTATTTGATGAGATAAAAGGAGAGATTTTATGACTGGAAGTTGTCAGTACCGTCATCTCACAAATACCTGCCTTTACAAAAAGGGTGTGTCAGCATTGGAACCCAAAGCACAAAGAGCAAGGTGTTCCAGAAGGATCCCTCAGCCACAGAAAAGAGAAAAATGCATAGAAACACGAGTCATCTGAGCTTCCCGGACTCAATTCCAAATCTACAAAATTGGAAAACGTAAAGCACTATTTACAGAACTTTTGACATCCTCTGGGGATGGAAAATGAATAGAATTAGTCATCACTCATCACCTGCCATGTGCCAGATACTCTATGAGAATATTTTCTGTGTGTACTCTTTATTATTCCTTTCAACTGCCTTGTGAGATTACAGAAAAGGAAACTGATTTTCAAAGAGATAAGCAATATTATAAGGTGGAAAGGAGAAAGAGCGCTTAGTAAACACTCTATGGATGACAGAGAATATAATTGGTTTCAAAGGACAGGTAAAATTTTAAGTGGAAACATAAGCAAAAGTCATGCTAGAGAAAAACCAAGTATGAGATACAATGTGACAAAATAGAATACTTCTAGAACAGTGTGACTAGAGCATGGTCTTGTAATGTCAGGGAGAGGAGATTAGAACAGGACTGAGGACTCTCTACCAGTCAAGCTTCCACCAGAGAAGCAGAACCAGTAGGACACACATGGATTTATTACAGGGAAATGCTCACACAATTGTGGGAGCTGATAAAGTAGTCCCTGTTAAAGCTGTTGGTTTTGCATTTGATGCTGGTATTTAAAGTCCACCTGGCAGGCAGTCAGGAGGGAAGATAAAGAGGAGATTCAGTAATAAAAAGACAAATAAGCCAATTTAAAAATGACTAAAATATCTGCAGACACTTCTCCAATGAAAATATGTAAATGGTACATCATTTGATGCTTAACGCTGGTAGATATTAGAGGATGCAAATCTCAACCACAAATAGATGTTACTTCACATCCACTAGGATAGCTATAATCAAAGACAGATAATAATAAATGGCGATAAGGGTGTGGAGAAACTGGAATCTGCACACATTGCTAGTGGGGATGTAAAATGGTTCAGTCACTTAAGATTTTGACAGATCCCCAGTAATGATGACCTAGGTATAGGAGTTCATCCGTACATGGCTGTTCACAGCAGCATAATCCATTGTAGCAATATATATATATATATGTGTGTATATATATATATATATGTGTGTGTGTGTGTGTATTATATAATATATATGTTATATATTTTATATATATATGCAGCACAAATGAAAAGATAAACAAAATGTAGTTTACCCAACAATGAAATTATTGAACAATAAAATGGCATGAAGTACTGTTACGCCATGGATGAAGTTTGAAAATATCATGCTAAAGGAGAAGAAGTCAGACAGAAAAGGTCACATATTGTATGATTTTATTTATACGAAATATCTAGAATATGCAAATCCACAAGAATAGAAAATAGATTAGTAGCAGCCTAACTGGGATGAGAGACAGGAGTGTAAGACTAGGAAGTGAATGACGGTAAGTATGGGGGTGGTTGTGGGGGATGGTGAAATGGTCTATCATTGAGTACAGTGGCAGACCTCTGTGAAAATACTATAAACCAAGAAATGTTTAAATTTGTGAAATGCATGGCACATGAATTATATCTCAATAAAGAGACTGAGTCTTCATCATGGAGCTAAATACAAGAGTTTGGAATAGAAGCCAGAGTTTAGAATGGGTCCAGTGAAAGTAGAGGAATTCAGACCCAGACACTGTTTTACAAGGTGAGTCAGCATATCAACCAGTGTGTGTTACAAAATGGCGGCCAGTTTTCAAATCTCACAAATATTTCCCAGTGGTTCAGCCTCATTGTGCACATAAGGGAATTCTAGGGAATTCTGGGAAATGTAGTTCAGCCTAGACAAGTTGAAATACTACAAAGTCATCACAAACTCTATTAAGAGCTTGGAAGGTAAGAGACATTCTTCAATAGGCAGTAAGGAGCTACTGAACTATTAAACATAGGGAAGTAAAATATTCTAAACTGAGCTTGGGGAAAATAATCTGGCAACAGAAGTAAAAGATGCTTGTAGAGGCAGGTAGATCAAAGAGGTGTTTATTGCAGAAGTGAGAATTACTAAGAATGTGAAAGGAGGGTAGGGCAGGAGAGAAGAGCAAGAAACCGAGAGAGATAGAGGAGGTGGGTCAATCCTACTCTTTAGAATAATATGTAGACTATGTCAATATATTGGCTATCAGAGATGATAGAAATTAGAGAAATTATTTTATTTATAGCTTTTAAAGCACCAAGACAAAGAAGGCGAGATTACCATTAACAGAGGCAGCAATAAAGGAAAAGGAGCAGGTTTGGGAGAATAGGAAGATGAACTTGAAGGTGATACACCTGGAAGTCAAAAATCTTAGGAGAAAAGCCAGATGTTTGAATATAGTCTCTGAATCACCCATCACAGTGGTTGTGGAACAATGGTTTAGGTCACTACAAGGGAAAGGATCTGGAAAGAGCAGAGGAAGCTTATTAAAAGCTAGAAAGGACAGCAGGACAGATAGGTATATTATATGTCCCAGAAATCAGGTGGTTGGAATGGTTAATTTTGCGTGTCAGTGTCACTGAGTCATGACTAAACATTATTCCAGATGTGTCTGTAAGAGTGCTTCTGGAAGTGATCAGCATTTAAATCAGTGCACTCAATGTGGGTGGTTATTATCCAATCCATTGAGGGCCTGAATACAACAGAAGGTGGAGGAAGGGAGAATTGGCCTCTTCTGTCTCATTGCTAGAACAGGCACAGCCAGTCTCCTTCTGACCTCAAACTGAGATGTACCATCAATTCCCTTGGTTCACAAGCCTTCAGATGGGGACTGAATTACACCACCAGATTTCCTTGTCTCCCACTCACTGACAGTAAACCATGGGACTTCTCAGCCTTCAAAACCATGTGAGCCCGTAGTAGGT
The DNA here is from genome assembly GCA_004024925.1 of Scalopus aquaticus. Taxonomy (NCBI): domain Eukaryota; kingdom Metazoa; phylum Chordata; class Mammalia; order Eulipotyphla; family Talpidae; genus Scalopus; species Scalopus aquaticus. The sequence goes on from PVIJ01011838.1 coordinate 47,718, forward strand.
AAGTAGATGCATGGATGGATGGATGGATAGATAGATCTCCTAATAGTTCTGTTTCTCTGGAGAACCCTAATACAGTGATATTTCAAGAATAGATAGATAATTACCTCCAAAATATGAAGGCAAGGCCAGGTATAAACTGATGTCAAAGCACTATCTAGATTGTGGCCCATCAATGCTGTAAGTGGTTTTTTTTTTTTTTATCAAGACTCCCATTAGAGAGTCCAATTCCAAAGCCCATAAATACAGAGTGGGCAGATAAGGTAAGCAAGATAGAGTGCACCCCAAAAGCAAAGGAAAATATATTCCAAAAGTTGGTTTTGTTGGTAGTACCCATTAACTTGTGTGGGATTTTTAAGGCCATAATGAGAAATCCAGGTCCAGCTTCTTCTTTTTTTTAAGATTTATTTATTTATGCATACAAGAACTGGAGTGTAAGCTAGAGGAGTGGAGTGGTGAGAGGATTCTCCAGAGACAGAGTGGGGAGCAGAACAGGCGTATCTACTGAAATACACTGCTGAGGGGAGGAGCGTGCGAGACAGGAGACGTCTGCTGTGCCATGTGGGAAGCTTCCTGGCCGGGGATCAAACTTGTGCTGCAGTGGCTGCTGATAGCTCCATAGTGCTAAGACTTAACCCACTGGGCCACCAGGGAGGCCCCCAACTTCTGACAGCAATCACAGCAGCAACTTTGAAGATGTTTCACCAAAAACACAAGTTGCAAGAGGAACAGTTGCTTAAGAGTCTTAAAAGAGCTGCATGGCGGTGAAACACAGGCATAATGGCAGAAACCACTGGGACGACATTGTTTCATTCCGAGAGACGCTGTGGATCTGTAGGGGAAGCTGATGAGCCCGAAAAGGAGAAGAACCCTGGAAAACCATCAGGGGCCATGGGGTTCCTCCATGGGCTGGTCATCCCCACAGAGATATAGCTCATTCCTTGGCCAGGAAAGCCCAAAGTCTTGTTTTCCTCAAGGGAAAGTCACATTGCTGAGGAAATCATTCCTCCCAGGAAATTCCAGATGGGAATTCCCTCCATTTCTCTAGAAATGATATCTTAATTGATTTTTAATCATTTTCATTTTTCAAAGTTAATTACCCTCTGAAGTTACCATCATGGCCAAATCACTCTGGCTGCCTCTCTGTGTGTGTGTGTGTGTGTGTGTGTATGTGTGTGTGTGTGTGTGTGTGTCTTGTGGACATACATAGCTGTGATCATTTGTGATTGTCCTTCTTGGTCTAAGATAATTGCACAATCCTGATACTATATGTGTACATAGAGCCAAGAACAACTTTTCAGTATAGAAGAAAAAGACAATAAAAATCCAGGAAATGTCTTCCGCTTGTGTCTAGGATAGAGTTTCTCACAGTTTCATACTTGTGACATACTTGGTGTCTCGGTAATACTTCAGGCCAAAAGAATAACCTGGTTCCTTTATGAAGTAGTTAGCACTGAACAACTTTATAAGTATCTCAACAACTTAGCAGTTGAAAAAAATAATGTACATATATTAAAGGGAGCCCAAGCACCTCCATTATCTGCACTCTCCAGCGCCCCATCTTTGTCCTGCCATCCTTCCCTCCCTCAAGTGCCTCCCCAGATCTTTCCCAGCACAAAACTTCCCTCTTCAAGACACACTCAAGTCTTACTCCACCTGCTTACCACGCTCGCCCTCCTCTCTGCAGTGAGAATTGCTCACACCTTCCTCTCTGCTTCCAGAGGCCGCTGTCTGTGCCTTTAACACACAGTGTCACAGTTACACATCAGTGATAGACTGAGTACCTTAAAGTGATGGAACATGTTTAATTCATGGCTCTTTCCTTAGCTCCTAACGGGGTCTGCCACCTTGTAGGTGCTTAATACATGTTTATTCATTGACTGAATGATTGATGCCACCAAACTTCCCAGACAACTTTTAAGTGACGACGTGTGAGAACTGTAGGTGTGAGCCCACAGAGGAACGCACAGCCAAATATACATATGAAGTCTACATATACTCTTGCATTTGTACGATACATATTCATGTTGACATAAGCATCTGATCCACCTACATCCCAGCTGCCTGCATATAGGTTCTGGGTCCTCTTCACAGACAATGAACAATTTACTCAAGATTACACACTAATATGTGGGAGAATTCAGATTCGAACCCAAGCAAATCCGCTCCATGTTCTTACCTGACAGGCTTTCCTGCCTCTCATTCTTCCCAGCGAAAGCTCTTTCATAGGAGTACCGGGAAGTCTTCCCCAAAATCAGTGAAATCACCTATTTGTACTTTCCTCTGTGGCCCAAAACTTTCTCTGATGCTCAGCATCATGAATTTAACCAATTTTGCAAGCAGGTGCATAAAGCCTTCCCCGTAGCAGGCAATGGGGCGGCTCTGACTAGGGCACAGCCTTTGCTGTGGCTGAGAAGGCAGGACAGAGGCATCAAGGAATATATTGATAAGAGGACAAGACACAAGGGTCACAAAGAACATGGGACAGGGTGGAGCAATTGAGACTGTTCAGATCACAAGAGGCCCCCGAGGAGGATGCTGGGCTCCAGAAAGCAGAGTTCCTTGTCAATCCATTCACGTTAAATTCACTCCAAAGTAACAAAGCAAATTCTGACTGATGTCCATGCATTTTAGGCAGAACAACACTGCCCCACTCAACAGTGCCAAAGCCCTGGGCCAGCCTTTGCCCAATTTTGCATCTCAGTTTCCTCCTCTCCAGATGCTCCATGGAGCAGGTTCAACTAGATGGGCTATCTTTAGCTCCAAAGCTTCGGTCCATCCTCTATTGCATTCCAACTATATAATAAAATATTCATAATGGTTCTCCAAAAATAAGGAGAAAGCATAGAACTTAAAGTAGATGCAGTTATTTTAATTTTTGGAAAAAAAAAACAATTAGAGACCAAAGGGAAGAGGCCAACAGCCACAGAACCCACAGGGACATAATCTTTCATCCCTGACCCTTCCTTCTTTCCCAGGAACGTTCCCATCACTCCCTGCTGCTCCTTATACTCTGAAGTTGACCCTTCTGATGAGGAAGCCTTAGCTCACTGCTCTTACCCTGCACACAGAATTGTGCTAGATCCTATGTCTGTGTTACCTTCTTTCATCTTCTTAACAGCCATTTCATGGGGGCGAAAACAGACTCAGAGAAGTTAGGCCATCCATGGAAGATCACACAGCGGGAAAGCCAGTTTCGAATCTAGATCTAAATTTAATGTTCTTTCCACGCCACACATTGGTGGTTCTGATGTTTGGTGGCAGAGGAGAGGAGGCCAAATAAAAAAGGAGTCATAATAAGACATATGTTCTGAACACAAAGCCCAGGTTGTCTTACCTCAGAGATTTTAGTGTTTTCATGCCCTGATTTAAAAAAATTAAAAAAGCATGTCAATTCTTCAAATGTCACCTTATTTAAAATGATGGGGACTTGTAGGGCTTGTATTATTCCCTTTCTAGGTCTGTTTGCTGCTACTCACAGGTCAGCCTTGTCCTCTTCCTTCTTTGAAATTTGCTCAAGAAGATCCCTCCACTATTCATTAGCACTAAGAAGGCAGCTCCTTCCAGCCAGAGTGAGGGATAGCCAGCAGCACACCGACACCCCAACCTTTCAGGGGCGAGGGCAGTGGGCATCTGTCCAGGGTTTCTGAGAAGCAGGCACCAAGATGGGATTAGATGTGCAAGCGACTGATTAGGTCAAACACTTGTAAAGAATAATAGCGAGAGACAGTGGGAATAGATTGGCCAGAACTTTCAAATTGTGACACAGTTCCCCCCAGAAATCCAGGAAGAGAACAGCAACCTAGTCCTTACGCAAGACTCTAAGTAAGGATATAAATAATAACAACCCAGTCTGACTCTCTCCCCATCTCTTCCCAACTCTGAACACTCACTTCACCGTTTTGTTAGTTTAAAGCGTGAGGCCGCCATAATTACTGAATTTAGGGAAGCTCCTGAAAGGACCCCAAAGGTCTTATTAACCAATCAGAAATCATTTGTTCTAATGAGCCCAACTCATCCCCCTCCTGACCTTGGAGCTCAATTAATTTTACACAAGTGCTAGGTTCCTCTGACCCCGCTATTGAAGAAGTTCCTATTAACAAGGTAATTGTCTCCCTCAGCAGGGCCCTGAGGACCAGCTATAAGCACCATCAAAGCTGGCTCTCAGGGCAGGAAAACTGGGTTTTCTGAAGCAATGGGAAGAAATGGAAATTGAGTCCCACTTGTGCCAGCATGGCCTCATTGGCTCAAATTGCCCTGGTGTCACTAGATTTATTTTTTTAAAGGAAACAAGGAGCTGCCTGAGACTCCTCTCGGTCTCAACCTTCTTCACTGGCTGAGTACTCTTCAGTGTCTGGTGCTTAGCAGCAGTTTAGCCAAAGAGAGAAAAAGCATTGGGTAGAAAATATTTCACAGTCAAGAAAGGACTTTTAGGGCCAGAAAGGAGAATATTGGGAGTTTGTATTTAATGGGGAAAATTTCTGGTTTTCTTGCTACTCAAGAGGTGTAAGAATGCCAGGGGAGCTAACCGTTAATATGTAGGGTGGAGGCAAACTCAGTCTTTCCTATTAATTGATTTTTCCTCATTGAAAAAGCACTGTAATGAGTTGTTTGTATATAAATAGGGCAGGTGTGTTGGGTGAACAGATAGTGGCTTTGCTCATGACCCTGTCATCAATAGCATGGTGATATATTTTTAAAGATTTATTTATGATTGGGTTATTGGCTTTTTTTTTGTTGAGTTGTGTGAGTTCCTTGTAAATTTTTGTTATCAGTCCTTTATCAGATGTATTGTGTGCAAAGATCTTTAAAAAAAAGCCAATAACCCAATCAAAAAATGGGCAGAAGAGCTCAAAAGGCACTTCTCCAAAGAAGAAAAGCAAATGGCCAACAGATACATGAAAAAATGCTCAACATCACTTATAATCAAGGAAATGCAAATCAAAACCACTATGAGATACCACCTCACACCTGTGAGGATGGCACACATTAAAAATGCAGGCAATAA
>PVIJ01011839.1:0-52721 GCA_004024925.1 Scalopus aquaticus
CAAAAACAAAGCCAACAACCCAGTCAAAAAATGGGCAGAAGAGCTCAAAAGGCACTTCTCCAAAGAAGAAAAGCAAATGGCCAACAGACACATGAAAAAATGCTCAACATCACTTATAATCAAGGAAATGCAAATCAAAACCACTATGAGATACCACCTCACACCTGAGAGGATGGCACACATTAAAAATACAGGCAACGACAAATGCTGGAAAGGATGTGGAGAAAAAGGAACTCTTCTACACTGCTGGTGGGAATGTGAACTGGTCCAACCACTATGGAAAGCAGTATGGCGATTCCTCAAACTGCTAAACATGGAGCTCCCATACGACCCAGCAATACCACTTTTGGGAATTTACCCAAAGGACACAAAAACACTAATCCGAAAGGATACATGCACCCGTATGTTCATTGCGGCACTATTCACAATAGCAAAGGTATGGAAGCAAACCAGATGTCCAAAAATAGATGACTGGATTAAGAAGATGTGGTACATATACACAATGGAATACTATTCAGCATGGAAAGAAGATAAACAGATGCAATTTGCATCAACATGGATGGAATTAGAGGGAATCATGCTCAGTGAAATAAGCCAGAAAGAAAAAGAAAAGCATCGAATGGTTTCACTTATAACAGGACTATAGGGAGGCCGGGTGGGAGAGAGACACTCAGCGGCGGGGGGGGGGGGGGGGGGTGGATAAGGGCACAAAATGGAAGAGAGGAGAATACAGGGGACCATGGAGATGGATCACGGGTGAATTGGTGGTGGGCTGCCCAAGGGGAATACAAAATGTAAAAGACATAAATAACAATAAAATATATATATATGTATATATATATATATATATATATATATATATATATATATATAAAAGATCCATCGCAAAGAAAGCTTTTTCATAAAAGAGGAGGAATAAAAAAAAAAGTTGTCAAAGGATTACTCTGAGTAGAAATTCTGAAGGCTGGGATAATGGGGGAATAATAGTCTCTAAAGTAAAACATGAGCAGAGAATACATTTTCTATGAAGCCATTGATTTTTAGAATGTTTGAGGTATGTGTGTTGGGAAGAAAAAGAAAAAGTGAGAGAAAGCTAAAGCTTCTTGTGTCTGCTACCATTGATAATAGTTTTCCAGAAATGCCATGCAATTCCCTACTTTAACTCATGGGTCTTTCTTTGGTAGATAAACTAACACACACAAGCAAGTCAAACATTTCAAGATTGGAAGAATTCTGGCATCCTAACTCAGGAAACAGGGTTTGGTTTACATTCTCATATAAAAGAAATATCAAAGGAAGAACAGAAAAATAGACAGTAGATGAAGGACTGTTGACTTTTGGTGAGGCAGAGTCTTTCAAATAACACTGAGTCTGGAAACTATTCCTGCCCCAGAAAAGTAGGGATCAACATCATTTTTTATTAATATAATTCCAATTAAGCCCATAATGAGATATCCTCACATACATACTAAAAGAGTTGAAATTTAAATGATTGACATAGCAAGTATTGACAAGGATGTGAAACAATTGAAAGATGTATTTTTAAGGCAGAAATGCAAATTGGTATGAGCATGTTAGAAAAAGCTGCAAAATTAAACATGCAGTTACATGATCCAACAATCTCAGTCCCGGGTATTTAAGAGAAATATTTACACAACAGTCTGCATTTATAGTGTATTTATAGTGACTATTTATTGTCCAATCCTATACACAACTCATTTTCCACTGGTAAATGGATGAACAAACAGGTACACCCACTCCGTGACTAAATCTTAAACATATGCTAAGTGAAAGAAGATTCAAAAGGCCATAGACAGTATGATAACATTTATGTGACTTTTCCAAAAAGGCAAAAATATGGGGACAGAAAATAGAACAGCAGTGGCCAGGATGTAGCAGTAGGGCAAGGGTTTACTACAAAGTGACCAAATGGTATTTTGGGGAAAGTTATAATTGTTATATATCTTGATTGTGAGTGTTTACAAAACTCATGGAACTAAACAACAAATCAATAGTACAACTCTTCCTAACATAACCACAATAAAGCCTCCCCCACCACTTCACTTTAATTAATTTTCACTTTGCTGTATGTCATGTAGTGGTTTTTTATTTTTTTTTAAAGATTTTATTTTATTTATACATACAAGCTGGGGTACAAGCCAGAGGCATGGGGCGGCGAGAAGGCTCACCAGAGACAGAGCGGGGAGCAGAACAGGCAGATGAGAAGTACACTGCTGAGGGGAGCAGCGGGCGAGGCAGGAGAGGTCTGCCACACCATGTGGGATTCTCCCCGGCCAGGCGTCGAACTCGTGTCGCCGCTGCTGACAGCTCCACAGCGCAGCGCTCAACCACTGAGCCACCAAGGAGGCCCCTGTCATGTAGTGGTTTTGCCTATGTTTTCTTTTATATATTTTATGGTTTCAGGTCTTATGTCCAAGGCCCTTATCCCTTTTGAATTGGTTCTGCGCGCATGGTCTCACACCAAATCTTTAACATGTACATAGTTTTTTAATTGAGATAAGATTAGTTTATAACAGAGAGATTGCAAGTTTCATTATACTATTTTATATTCAAGAGTAAACTGAACAAACTTTTATAAGCAACAATTAAATAAGAATTGTCTTTTCTTGGGGCCTCCCTGGTGGCGCAGCGGTTAAGCGCTGCGCTGTGGAGCTGTCGGCAGCAGCGACGCGTGTTCGACGCCCGGCCAGGGAGAATCCCACATGGCGCGGCAGACCTCTCCTGCCTTGCCCACTGCTCCCCTCAGCAGTGTATTTCTGATCTGCCTGTTCTGCTCCCCACTCTGTCTCTGGTGAACCCTCTCGCCGCCCCAAGCCTCTGGCCTGTACCCCAGCTTCTATGTATAAATAATAAATAAATAAATAAATCTTTAAAAAAAAAGAAAATATTTAAAAGAATCGTATAAAGGAGACTGGGTACCAGGTACCGAGATGGAATCAATCTAATAAAATTAAAAAAAAAAAAAAAAAGAATTGTCTTTTCTTAAAGATTTAGTTTGATAGGGCTGCTACAACAAAATACCACGCCATATTTTGTGTGGTTTAAACAACATGTATTTTTCATAGTTCCTCATGCCATGAAGTCCAAGCTTTAGACTCAAGCAAGCAGATATAGTCTGGTGAGGTTCATTCATTCTCTCTCTCTTATCCCTCCTCTCCTCTCCTCTTTTCTCTCTCTATCTCATAGCAGGGAGGAGGAAATGGGGCTCTCTTGAGTCTATTCTATAATAGCATTTATCGCATTCATGAGGATTCTGTAGAGGACCTAATCACCTCTCCAAAGCCCCAACTTTTAATAAGAATAAGTTTCAATATATGAATTTGAGGGAGACACAAGCATTGAGTTTATGGCCAGTACAGAATGTTGTCTCAAGACTTCTAGAATCCCTAAAATTCTTTCAGGGGATACACAAAATAAAAGCCAATTTTCATAGTAATATTGAGATAATATTTTTCTTTTTCATTCTTGTTCTATTCAGTTGTACAGTAAAGAGACTTCCAGGTATGTGACATCACAGCAGATTAAATGTAGAAGCAGACTTCATATTCCAGATACTGTCGAAGAAGTCAGACATTTAAGAGACTTCCAAAAATGTAAAACAAAACCATTCTCATATTTCTGGTTGTAGAAAACATATTTATTTTTCATAAAAATATTTATGTTACTATGCATTGAGTTCATATAATATTGCTATTTCCAATGATTTTTTTTAAATGTCTTTTACATTTCTTGTACACATAGAAGATTTTGAGTCCTCAGTAAGTCTTAAGTGTAAAGGAGTCCGTAGATTTATTTTTTTTTACTTAAATAAGTTTTTATTTTAAGGTAGAAAAACTATTACTTTTCTCTGAAAAACAAAAACACATGTACAACATTATTTCTCTGTCACTCTTGCTCCTATAGAAGGTCTGCCTGCCATGCAGCTCCACCGCAGTGCCCACCACCTAACTTCTGCTCAGGAAGTCTGCTTGTCGGCACACTGGAGTCTGTAGCCCAAGGCTGCGCCATGTTGGTGGGAGCAGAAAAATGGCACCTCCCCTTCACAGAGGGGAGTCACAGTGTCTGTGTCTGTGACAGTGTCTGTGATAGTTCCTTGGTTGAGTTCCCAAGTAATGATACCTAATCTCCAATAAATGCTTTTGATTATATAACAGTACAATTATTTGTCAGTGGATGGGATTAAAATTACTTTAAACTTAAAAAAATCTGAAAATCAGCCACAGAAAGACTTTCTAAACTTAAGGAGATGCTTCTTAAAATAAATTGCCACTAATTCCTCCCTGAGAGAGTTTCCTATTTGAAAGAAGATTAATGCCTTAGCACCAGGAAGAGCAAATTCAGCTGTTCAATTAGCATTATAAAGTCCAATACAACTTTTCATACCTCCTACTTGAAGCCCTAAACCTACATTTTTTATTGTTGCTGTTAAATTGGTATATAAACTTCCAGCTCTGGTTATTCTGTGGGTTATTCAGTGAATAACTTTTATAAGCATGGGAAAATGTATCTACGGGTTTATTTTTTTCCTGTTTATTTGTCCACTGTCATTTAATTTGAAGGCTCCCAGTAAATTGAACATAAGTGGGTGCAAAACCAAAATTAAATGGTTAAATAGCTTTCAGACCCCGGAGCACAAAAGTAAAAAAAATATCTAAACTTTTCTCTGATATATGCTTTTGCAGAGAGAGCAGAACCTGGATCCTTATCAACTAACTCCAAGTTCAATGCCAGGCTTGCAGAAATGAGAGGCATAAATGCAGAGGAAAGGGACTACATAAAGGCAATAGGCTCACCAAGAGAAATTCAAAACTCCACACATCTAAACAAAGACTCTTTATAGTTCTCCATGTTCAAAATGCCCTGTAGGGCCTTCCTGGTGGCGCAGCAGGTTAAGCACAGCACTTATGAAGCTACCCAGAGCCACTGCAGCACGAGTTCAATACCCAGCCAGGGAGATTCCCACATGGCACAGCAGACCTCTCCTGCCTCACCTGCTGCTCCCCTCAGCAGTGTACTTCAATTGATCTGTCTGTTCTGCTCCCTGCTGTCTCTGATGAGTCCTCTCACCACCCCACACCTCTGGCCTGCCCCCAGCTTGCATGCATAAATAAATAAATCTTTTAAAAAAATGCTCTGTAACTGGCCAGTGAATTTTAGTCCAGTCTGCACTTCCTTACTTAAATCCACTACTTAGTAAAAAATAATTACCTTCTTTGTTTTCAACACCTGTGCCCAAAACCTATATAACTTTATTTCCTTTTTTATCAAGGAGGCAGATTTGAGTTCATGTTTTACCTTCTTGCCAATCAATTTGCACTAAAGCTTTTTTTTTTTTAAAGATTTAGTTATTTATTTTATTTATACATACAAGTTGGGGTACAGGCCAGAGGCGTGGGGTGGCGAGACGGTTCACCAAAGACAGAGCGGGTAGCAGAACAGGCAGATCAGAAATACACTGCTGAGGGGAGCAGCGGGTGAGGCAGGAGTGGTCTGCTGCACCATGTGGGATTCTCCCCAGCCGGGCGTCGAACTTGCGTCGCCGCTGCCGACAGCTCCACAGCGCAGCGCTTAACCGCTGCGCCACCGGGGAGGCCCTGCACTAAATCTTTCTTTTCTCAAAACCCAGTGTCATCAACTTTAGGCACATTGGTAGCAAACCCATTGTTCAGTAATAGGCATAGGAAAAAAGTTTTTTTCCCAACAGGGATGGATTGTTAATTTATATGTCATACACAATCACTTGAGCAAACTAGCATATAAACATACATAATACATCTTTCTATTACTAACACACATCATATTTACACCTTTTTTTAAAAAGCACAAAAAATAAACCTATTTATTATCACTAGTAAAAGATAACAGCCTTTTTGTAGCACATAAAATAAATGGAGAATAGCTATTTTTCAAATTCTGCTTCATAATCAATAGTTTAGTATTCTGATCGATACCGGCCATAGGATCTTTTTTATTTATTTATTTATTTATTTACATTTATTTATCTATACATACAGGAATTTGAGTGTAGAGCAGAGGTGTGGGGGAAGCAGAACAGGCGGATCTACTGAAATACATTGCTGAGGAGAGCATTGGGTGAGAGAGAGGTCTGCCGTGCAATGGGAATTAGCTCCCTGGCCAGGGATTGAGCTCATACCACAGAGGCTGGCAATAGCTTGATAGCGCTGAGACTTTAACCCCTATGCCACCAGGGAAGCCTGGCCAAAGGATCTAAAAACTGACCAAGTCAGAATTTCTCTCATTGGTTCTAGATCCTGCCACCCACCACCACAAATGGAAAAAAAAAAAAAAAAAAGTCTTTCATGCAGCAAAAGTCTGATTTATTTTAATTAGCAAGTTAAAGGGAGAGGGAGAAGGTTAAGTTACCTGTCTTTGGTGGAAAGTAGAGCTGTAGCTACAGGGGCAAACAGGGTGTGGCGCAAACCTGCACTGCTGAAGTCAAATCCCTCCTCCCCAGGTAAAGGCCAGCTACCCACCCTGTTGGCAGGGCAGCCGCCATCCTCAGTAGCTCTGATGAAAAAGAACCAGCTCATTTGAATCACACCATTTCAAAACCTCTCAAAATGGCTCTTCCACTTTGTCCCCTTCCCAGCAAACCCCTTGCACAGGGCGTCAGTGACAGGCCATAGTGCACTGGCATCACCCCGTCTGACTTGTGTCCTGGCAGGGAGCAGAGTTCAGTCCCTTATGCTGGCGTGAAAATCTGGGCATGGTCTATGTCCAGCTCAGGAGGCCACAATAGCTACCAGGGAGGCTGGGGGTACAGGGATTAGCTGTATCAGGCCGTTTAACTGACCAGAAGTTGTTCTGGTATTCATTGTGTACCTATGACCTCAATTTAACAACAGTTCAAGGTTTCAAATTATGTAAAGATCTTAGAAAAGATCTTTTAAGATCTTCAGCTTGTGATACTGGAATTTCAGGTTTTCAGGTCTAGTCTCCCAGCCAAGAATGGACACCCCCACCCCAGCCCAGCTGCAGGGGCAGCACTGAGCCCCAGCCTCTAGCCCACCATGGGTAAGGGTTAGTGTCACATGGAGCCGCAGCAGGAACTTCACTGATGCTCAGGAAAGCAAGCAAAAAGAGGCAAATATGTTTAGAGAAAGAAAAATTTCATTAGAGAAGAGGGACAGAAATAAAGTGGGACTCGCAGGCCGGTAGAATCAGGTCAGGGAGGGGCAAGAAGCCTAAGTGGGGTCCTGTCTGAGGGAACATAAACCTTCTTTCCCTAATTTTTCTCAAGCCTCATCAGTCTCTTTGTGATTGGTTAGTTCTCAGTGGTCTTGCTCAGTCTGCCTTAATGTCTCTGTGCCCAGAATTAAGTCTCTGTGTCCCAGCCCTTATTTTAGAGTCTTTTCCTCTGTGGTCTGAGGTGAGGGTGGGGTTGGTAAAAACCTATCTGTGGAGTTTGTTGAGACCATCCTTTCTCCGCCAACAGAGTGACATGAAAAAAACCATATGCTCTCTAATTACATTTGCCCTGCCCTTCTCTAGTAGAAGGGTTATTTCTTGTGACAACCCTGAATCTGAGCAATACCACCATTTTTTATTCTTCTAGGTAGTTAAGGAAATGGTAAAATTTCTCTTGAGCCTGAGGAATCTCAGTTGATCTCAATTTGAAATAACATACATGCCAAAGATACATGTCTCAGGAAGGCCTGTTCTGAACATTTGATCAGGTTCTTCATCTTCCACTATCCCCCATCCTCTCTGATACTTGATTGATGGAAGCTTAGAGTAGTAGATATAGGATGGAAGATCTGCAGCAAAGATGAGTCATTTGAATCTTAAACTGGCTGTAAGAAATCCTTAGGCACAGACGGAGGTGGGGATCTGGAGCTTGTAGGTCATTACAAAGAAACACCAGTCCTTAAGATTAAACCAATCAGACCCAATAAGGGATAGATTTTGTTACAGGGCAGCCCCGATATAAAATGGGGTGCCTGTCTGTGGGTTCTCACCCATGCACTTAAAAGGACCTTATAAGACTCAACTGCAGACACACACAATAAAATTAATTAAAAAAGGGTTTGTTTACAAAAAAGGGAAGGGAAAAAGATAAAGGATAAATTGATGAATGCGTCCTACCAGTTCTGCTGAGCTGGAATCTCAATGGCGCACTCCAAAAAACTGGCGATCCACAGCCACGAGCAATTACCGCCAAAGCTCACATGTCTGGTTTTTTTAAATACCAAAAAACATTGCTTAACTCCACCCTCAGTCCTCAGCATCCTTCCTTTGGTGATGATGGCATTCTGGGATTCGTAGTCCTAGGTGTCTTGGATCTCTCCGGCTGGAGGTGGGGGGTTCTGGGACACTCTCCTTTCCTAAGGACCACCCTTTAACAATCCCTTTTAATTTTTATTCCACCATATCTATGGTGGCACAGATTACAGGGTGTAGTCCTAGGAGACAGTCTTTTTTTTACAGGATTTATCAGTCCATGTCAAAAGAAAAAAAACATCTGGAGGCATTAGCTAAAACAACAGCAAATATATAGATATATATAAATTAGAAGGAAAAAAATTTATAAGCTGGTTAAACTTATCTAAAAACAAGTTCTCTCCACCTTGATACCAATTTTATCCAATAGTACAGTAACACGCTTGCAAACTGAATTTACTGTTAGACCATTTTACCTACTTTTGCACAAAATCACTGGGCAGCAGTTCAGCTGGCTTTGTTGGAGTACTCCATGTAAGATCAGAGTGAACTCACATCCAGAACATGCAGGCTTCAGGAACAAAGTCAGTCTCACCAGACTCCACCTGGGGTTTCCTCTTCTTGAGGTTACCAGGGTTTTTTCTTTTTTCAGTTGTCCAGTCCTGCCAATGGAGGCAAGCTTTCTCACCTCCTTTGTAGGTCTCTGGAACCCTACAAAAAAAGCAACAAGTTCTCCTCTTCTTGATTCATTCCAAATTCCACTTCCTGGAAGAATTCCAATCAAAGCAGTACAATGAAACACATTTTCAAGTTCTCCAGTTCTTCAGATGATGAAATTATGCAAAAATAGACTCTACCATGAGTAGTAAAAATTACTACCATTATTTTTAATACTATGTTGGTATCAAAGGGAGAGAAAATGCAAACTAAAATTAGCTCCGTTTAAAAAATATAACAGCCTTTGTAGGTCCCGGTCTGTCAAAACAAAACAAAAAAAAAACCTTTTCAGAATCAAAGCCAAAACAAAAGAAAAAGAAAAAACAAACAAAACCACCAGTACAATTTGAAACAAAACTTCTCAAAAATCAGGTTTATCTCTAACAGTCTATTAAGTCCTTTGTAGGAAAACTTGTACAGACAAAAGTTCCATGAATTGGAATCAATTGAGGTCTTTTCATTGAAACAAGGTATTTTAGAAGCAATCTGCGGATAGCAAACCATTGAAATATACAATCAAAATTGACAATTTGCATACATGTGAGGTACTGGAAGATGTTATAAAAGTTTCAGAAACCCAATGTTAACATTTTTGTACATGACAAAGATTTACCTTCTTTAAGTGACAATACTTCCCTTAAATTTTCACTTTACCAGGTGAACCAAATAGGACAAATTCATATAATGCCTCTCCCAGGAGGAAAGGGAGAAATTTTGTGGAGTGTCTCAGGAGCTCTACTGAAATTCCACAAAATTTCCTTTGATTAGGCAAATGACAGACTACCAAAATTTTACTTTAATTTTGACCTTTGGGAAGCTTTGTCATAAATATGAGAAAACAGCAGCACAAAAATATTTAATCTCTATGAAAGCTCCGCCACAGTTCAGTAATACCATGTTGACATTTAAACCATTACCTTGTTTTTATCTCATAACTGAAATCTTTTACCCTTTGCAGAAAAAAAACCTTAAATTTTACAAACTCCCATTATCCCGACACTTAAAAGACATTATGTATCCAACATTAACAACCCAGACAAGAGATAAAATTATACCAGTTATCACCTCATAAGTACATGTCTTAAAAACAACCCATCAGACCAAAATTTATATCATATTTTATCAAACATTGGTACCGGCTTACATTACATATTTTTTTCATAATGTGTATAGGCGCCATCTGAACCAATTTACAACCTCTAGAAGCCAAGACAGTCACAAAAAAAGACATACAGACATAAAACATAAAGACACAGAGAGCCCTTCACATGGGATCTCATACAACTGCAGTTTCACACATAGGCAAAAAGGACAAAAACAAGCAAAAAAAAATCCAAATGTAAAAACAAAATTAAAAAGAAATACCAAAATCAAGACTATAGGCCTTTCTGTGTAATAAAATTAAATCATTAAAAAAATACTGTCAGCATAAGTGCACAATTTTAAATATTGTTTTACATTTACCAAACTATGAAAGAAGAAAAAAAAATTGGTTAGAGCATGTTAGTCATCTCAGGGTTTTTTGAGAGAGTGATTCCTGCAATATACTGCTACAGTAGCTAGGGGAAAAAAAAAGTCAATAGCATCTAAGTTTATTTCTTTTTCTTGAACAGATATCTCAGGTCCTCAATGGGTTCATAAGACCAGTGGGTTTTTTCCTTTGGGTTAGTTCCTTCTGGGACTTTTTTAACTCTGGAATGATGTACCCAAGGTTTTATGCACGCACGTTTTAAGAAGTGTGTATGCTTAGTAAAAGGTGGGCCAGTTCATTTTTCTGACAGTTGGTTTTGGGCAACTCCACTCTGCCAAGTTTTGAGTTAGACCTGATCTCCAGGTCTGAAGGGATGCAATGGTTCATCAGGAGGCTTAGAGGTCCTCGAGATTGCAAAGTTATGGATTACTGCCAGAACCTCCTGGAGATGTTTCACATATTGCGCGATCCTGCAATCCTGTTCTATTTCTGGAGTTGAGTGGCCTTCAGAGCTGAGGCCTGAAAGGGTCTCCCATACACAGTTTCAAAGGGGTTCAGCTGTAGTCCACTTCTAGGTGCCTCTCTTATCCAAAGGAGGGCAAGAGATAATAGCTGGTCCCAACACAGGTGTGTTTCTTGGCACAATTTTGACAAGGTCTTCTTTAAGGTGTGGTTCATTTTTTCGGTTTGACCAGAAGATTGTGGTCTCCATGTAGCCTGTAGTTTCCAGTTGATCTGCAACGCATTGCTTACAGCATGAGTAACTTTAGAAACAAATGCAGGCCCAGTATCAGTCTGGATGGAATTGGGCAATCAGAAGTGAGGGATTATCTCCTTTAGCAGCTGTTTAGCCACCTCTGAAGCTTTTTTCTGACTTGGTGGAGAATGCTTCCACCCATACTGAGAACGTATCCCCAAAAACCAGTAGATATTTGAAATTGCCAGTGGTTCTAGGCATTTTTGTGAAATCTACCTGCCAGTCCTCAAAAGGGCACTAGCCTTGATATTGAACCCTGACAGCTTTAGGGTGAGAATCAGTCTTGGGGTTATTCCTGGCACATATTTGGCACGGATCCGGGTGATCCGTCATGCTATTTTATGTAAATATGGACCCTTTAAATATGGGCGCACTGTCTCTAATAAGTCATCTCTCCCATAATGGGATCCTTTGTGCAGATGTTTTAACACTGGATATACTAGGGCCTCTGGGAGGAGTCTCATTCCATGGGAGTTTACTCTCCAAGTGGAGCTGGAGTCAAACTCAGTAAATCCCCATTTACGAGCTCCCACTCTGGGTCTGGCTCAATGTATTCTGGAACATACTGAGTTAGGTCCACGAGAGGGATGAGTGCACCCTGGAGAGTGGAACGGGCAGCGGCCTTAGCCACCCTATCAGCTGCCTTGTTGCCTTTTGCCATGTCAGGCCCACCCATTTGGTGGCCGGGACAATGCATCACGACCACACCTAAAGCTACTGCCTTTAGCAAGGCCGATTTCTAATGGGTGCTTAATGTCTTTGTTACTGGTGGTAAGGAGTCCTCCCTCTTTCCAAATGGCCCCATGCATGTGGAGAATCATGAAAGAGTACTTTGAGTCAGTAAATATACTGACCCTCTTACCTTTAGAGAGTTCCCGGGAGTGGTCAGAGCTAGTAATTCAGCTTTCTGTGCCGATGCACCTGCGGGAAGGGCCTTGGCTTCCATGGTGTTCTGGAGCGTCACCACTGCAAATCCTGCACATCAGTGACCGTGGTACATGAAGCTGCTTCCATCTGTAAAGAGCTCCCATTCTGGATCTGGTAGTGGCCGGTCAGTCAGATCTGGTCGACTGGCGTACACTGTGTCAATAGTTTTTAAACAGTTATGGATCAAGCTAACATTCTCAGATCCAACTGCATTGCTTGGAAGCAGTGTAGTGGGGTTCAAGGAATGAGAAATCTGCAGTTTTACATTAGGATTGTCTAACAGAGCTGCCTGGTACTTTCCCATTCGCCCAGCAGTCAGCCAAAGTCCACGCTTTTGTTCCAGCAATGTTAAAACCTGATGTGGCACATACACAGTGATGTGCTGACCCAAAGTAAATTTTTCCGCCTCGTGTCAGAGGTCACATGTCGCAGCTATAGCGCACAAACATGGAGGCCGCCCTTTTGTGGTGTGGTCCAATTGTTTGGACAGATATGCAACGGGCTGCATTTCTGGTCCCAACAATTGGATTAACACTCCTAGGCCAGCTCCCTGCCTCTCATGCACATAAACTCTGAATGGCTTCCTGAGGTCTGGCAGGCCCAACTCTGGTGCTGAGATTAACTTGTCCTTAATTTCATCAAAAGCTCTTTGACATTCTTGAGTCCAAGACAAAGGTTCAGAGTCCAAGCCTTTAAGGGCATCATATAAGGGTTTTGCTATTAATCCAAAATTAGGAATCCAAATCTTGCAAAACCCAGCCATTCCCAAAAATCCGCGCAACTGTCTTCGGTTGCTGGGATTTTAAGGGCTGAAATTACCTGTTTTCTTTCTGTCATCATGCTCCGTTTGCCTTTTTTAATCTCAAACCCCAAATATGTCACCGTTTGTTCACATATTTGTGCCTTTTGAGGCGACACATTATAGACATATTTTGCCAGGTGATTCAGTACCACTATGGTATTTTCCAGACAAGATTCATAGTCTGGACTTGCAATTAGTAAATCATCTACATGTCCTGAGAAACCTGGCTAGTATTTCCCCCAAAATAGTCGGGGAGTTCTTAAATCCCTGTGGAAGCACAGTCCAGCAATACTGGAGAGAGCTTTTGGACTTAGGGTCTTGCCATTCAAAGGCAAAAAGCAGGTGGTCCTGGACATCTATTGGGACACCGAAAAAAAGCATACTTAAGGTCTAGCACTGAGAATCAGCCAAAATCACCAGGTATGGCAGTCAATAAGGTGTCAGGATTAGGCACAGTTGGATGTATATCTTGGACAATTTCATTAATAGCCCTTAAATCCTGAACAAAACGGTACTCGCCTGTATGGGGTTTCTTTACTGGCAAAATCGATGATGGCAGGGCCGAATGAGTCCAGATTGAAGGAACCTCTTTAATACCGGCTCAATTTCTCTAAAGGCCTCCTCTTTTAATGGGTATTGCTTCCTCCTCAGGGTCTTGCTCCCCTCTATCACCTCTATTTTCACAGGTTCTGCATTTTTTCACAAGTCCTGGAATCCCATCAGCCCATACCCATTTACTTACTCTTGCCGCAATTTCCAGTGATAACACTTCACCTTTTGGTGGAACATCCTGAGTAAGTAGCATCTGGAACCACAGAGCGTGTTTTGGAGGTACCTGCAGGTGAAGTCTCTGATCTTGGGGTGACCAACGCAAGTAGCCTTGGGCTGATCAACCACAGGTGTCCTGTCCAACCACGTTGGGCACCAAAACTCTTACAGGGCAGCCCCAATATAAAATGGGGTGCCTGTCTGTGGGTTCTCACCCATGCGCTTAAAAGGAACTTATAAGACTCAATTGCAGACACACACAATAAAATTAATTTAAAAAGCGTTTGTTTACAAAAAAGGGAAGGGAAAAAGATAAAGGATAAATTGGTGAATGCATCCTACCAGTTCCGCTGAGCTGGAATCTCAATGGCGCACTCCCAAAAACTGGCGATCCACAACCACGAGCAATCCCCCCCAAAGCTCACATGTCTGGTTTTTAAATACCAAAAAACATTGCTTAACTCCACTCTCAGTAACGAGCATCCTTCCTTTGGTGATGATGGCATTCTGGGATTCGTAGTCCTAGGTGTCTTGGATCTCTCTGGCTTGAGGTGGGGGTCGGGTCCTGGGACACTCCCCTTTCCTGAGGACCACCCTCTTGAAATTTCACGATAGATAAAATCCCACAAAGGAATGAATCCCTTCAAAGAACACTATGTAAGAACAAGTCCTGCCTCAGAATAGGGCAGTTTCTTGCTCACTTGTGCCTAGGCAGATTCCTGTTTTTAATTTTTTTCCTTTTCCCAAACCTGTCCTTTTTCATAAACCTGTCCTAGACAAAGTGCAGCCTTTGCCTGCTTGTGTCTATGTAAACAACTTTTTCCTTAGTAAATTCTCTGTGTGCTGCTGAAGGGGAAACCGCCAAAACCAAGGACCCCCTCACTTACTGAACCTGACTCATCTCAACCTCCTCCTCATCATCCTGGTTTGTCTTAAGCCAGGATTCTTTCCGTGCAGTTGGTTTAGCCAGAATCCCCCTGGCCCCTGATACTTCTGATGTCGTTTTTCCAATGGATTTGAGAGTGGAGCGGGGTCCTTGGGCTCACTCTGAGAAAGGTTTCACCAGAGCTCCCTTTGATGGCACGCGGCAAGTTTCTCCTTGTGGCAAAGACTCAGTTATAAAGAACAGATTTATTAGGAAAAGGGACAAAGAAGTATAGGACACTTGCACAGACATAAGTGGGCAGAAAGGGCTGCCCTTTTGTGGGGGCAGGTTGGGTTTTTATCCTCTTATTTCTGTCGGGAGGGGCTCACCTTCGAGGAAAGTTCCTGTCTGCTGGCTAGCTAGGATTAGAAAAGAGACCTGAGATTCTACAATGGGCTCAATCTCCATATCTTTGCAGTCTAGCACCTTCCTATGTTTTCTAACTGAAGTGTTGGTGCCTAGGAATTGTGCTCATGGTTATGTTAATTCCTTCTACCCCCCACTTCCTCATCTGGTTTTAAAATAGGAGTTATATCTCCTTCATCACTTCCTCTTAGCAAATTCATCCACCTCCCCCGACTTTGTTCCTGGGCTATAAATTCCCAGTTGTCCGTGCTGTATTTGGAGGTGGGGCTGATCTTTCTCACCCACTGTAAGCTCTCACTCAGAGGTGCTATTTCTAATACGCTGTATACCTGTACCTGAAAAATATGCCTTACCATCTTTAACAAGTGTCATTGAATTGTTCTTTTTCTATAATAATGGGCTTAGAAAAAAAACTTTGCAAGGAAAATTATATGATTGATTATCATAAATTAGGAAATTCAAGAAAATAAAGAAATGCCATGATGATAGGGGTAGCTTAGAAAAGATTTGCTTAGTTCTTATTTTTCAGAGAAAACAATCCATTAAAATGTATGGATTAAAGTTCATCTTATCAGCTCTTTAACCCTTATACTTATGATCTACTGTCTTCAAACAGCTAGAATTCATTTCTAGCTCTCTTTATCCTTTCTCCAAGTTGAATTTCTAAGAATATTGAAAGGAATACTAAATAACACATTTTTTATAATTTTACAATTTTCTTCTGACAGGTATTAATGAGTCACCCTGGTTGATTTTTGTGTACAAAAATCATAAACAGTATACACCACAGCCCCAGTCATTTTGTAAGAGGGTGGTCCTCAGGAAAGGGGAGTGTTCCAGGTTCCCTGCCCCACCCAAGGGAGGGTGGAGCTGAGCAGGAGAGATAAGAAGACAGAGAGGAAAGGAAGAGATGGAGCAGGATGGAAAGTCAGAAGAAGAACAAGGAGCAGAGAGACAGGTGAGGAAGCTGTACTGGCCTGAACTGTTTGAAACAGATGTGGGTGAGAGACCGTGGGGAGGTGACAATGGCAACGTTGATCTTGGTTTTGATTTTGCTCTTTTACTCCCAGAATTGTCTGACTGTTTCTGACCCTTTTCTGTGGATTCCTGAAGAAAGGTGTTTTAAACTCATGGCAGGCTTTCGGGCCTTGCCTTGGGCCAATCCCATTTGGGTGGACTTTTGCCCACGAGGTGATGGGTAACTTTGGGTGCTTAGTTTAGAAACCATATTCTTTGTCTTTTCTGTATTATCACACTAATTGTATTAAAGTTTCTTTTCCACTTAAGAGCTTGTATGTTTTGTCCTGATGTGGCGGATGGCAGAACCTATTTAGAATGGGCAGGCTTGGAGGTTCTGGAGGTGTCCCTATCCCTGCCCTGTAACACTTTTAAATGCTTTTTAAATCATGTAAGAAGTAAGTTATGTCTTACAAGAGTTTTTATTTTAAATATCTGGTAAAATCTTAAGGAGATACATGGCAAATTTTGAAGTTGAATTTAACAGCATTCCTTCACTTAGAGAATTAGCCACCAGGGAGGGGCATAAACAAAAAACTATGAAATGAGGCAGAATAAGAGAGTGAGACAAGTCCTTTGGAAGGCCAGACTAAAGATCAAGAGGGGGTAGAGATTATTGGGCAGGCTTCACAGAATGGGGTGATTGAAGGGTTCTTAAGAGATGGTAATGATAATAAAAACAATTAACATTCACTAGATGCACTTCAGTGCTGCATGGTGGTGGTCTGAGACTAGAGGAAAAGATGATTTGGGGGAGGTTTTGAAAATAGGTTTTGTAAATGCTTCAATTACACCCAGGAAACCATGTATAGATATGCAAACTTCCTAACTAAAAGTACAAAACAGAAATCACTATGTTCCCCCACCTGATGTCCTATATTCCTTCATCTCTAACTGGTTATTTTCATGCTGTCACTATAAGGAGCCACCTCCTACCCACATCTTTTCTGTGAGTTTAGCTGTTTTTCCAAAACCCCATTTGCACAATAACAATCAGAAAAAATACAGGTTTTCTACTATATATAGCCCACATTTTTACAAGAATAAAAGATATTTCTGTAGTGCTTGTTGGTGATGTCAGTTTCTTTAGGGAGGTTAAAAAGTTTTCTCTTAGAATGTATTGTTTCTTCAACCCCAAAATTTATTTTGGTCCCATGTCTTCCCAAAATTAAAGTGCACCTTTAGTCAGTATTGAGAGAGACAGAGAGAGAGAGAGAGAGAGAACCCACATCGCTACATCATTTGGGAGGTTTGATGGTAATACTGCATTTAATTAGCCTGAATTCAGCTATCCAAATCCCTCAGGTAGAGCGATTCATTAACAGCTCAATGACTGCTCTCTCTAATCTAAACCCTTCCTGCTATACAATGGAAGAATCCATTTAAATCCAATAAGCTGCTGAGAGAGTCTCTTTCTGATCACTCAGTAAAACAAATTCTACCACTAATTCTTAGGAAATCAACCCTTCACAGTTCTCATTAATCACCTTCATTTGCTTCCTAGCTTCAGGTCAATTTTGGTTTTGGACAAATCCCACCCACTTCCCAGTCTTATTTCCATAGTAAGAGGGGAAAAATTGTCAGTCCTTTGTCTCCTTTCTACTTCGAAGAATCCAAATAATGTATAACGACATTGCTAAACACCACCTATGTGTTGTTTTTCTGTTTTGTAATCCTAATGTTTATCAAAACTACTAACTTAGTCGCATAAAAAAGTAAGAGAAAGTTAGACAAATTACTTATTAACAAATCCATTTCCTTATCTGTAAAATGACCTTCCCCGCAAACCCCTTAAATGGTTAATGAAAGCAATTATGAGTGAGAGGCCCTCACACACAGTCTGCAGGTTTCTAATCACTCTCCCATTCCCTCCCAGCTCTCAAGTGCCTCATTTTTGTGTTACAGGGCAGGGAGAGGGACACCCCAGAATCCCCAAACCTGCCCAATCTAAATAAGTTCTGCCATCCGCCGCATCAATACAAAACACAAGATCTTAAGTGGAAACAAACTTTAATACAATCAGTGTACAGTACAAAAGAGACAGAATGTAGTTTCTAAATCAAGCACCCAAAGTTACCCCTCATCTCGTGGGTAAAAGTCCACCCAAATGGGATTGGTCCAAAGCCAAAGCCCAAAAGCCTGCCACAAGTCTAAAACACCTTTTGACAGGGACCCATAGAAAAGGGTCAGAAACAGCCAGACAATTCTGGGAGGAAAAGAGCAAAATCAAGATCAAGATTAATGTCACCATCGTTAACCTCCCCACGGGTCTCTCACCCACATCTGTTTCATCAGTCCAGATCAGTGTAGCTTCTTCTTTACGTGTCTCTCTGCTCCTTGTGCCTCTTCTGGCTCTCAATCCTTCGTCCTTCCTTCTCCTGTCTCCTCTTTTTTTCTCCTCTCTCTTCTAAAGTTTCTTATCTCCCCTGCTCAGCTCCACCCTCCCTTGGGTAGGGCAGGGAAACTGGAACACACCCTTTTTCCTGGGGACCACCTTGTTACATTTGGACACCAGTGATCCTCTACCACTGACTTCCCAGTGTCTACAGCTATCATAGCTTTACCAAGTCTGGGCAACAGTACTGCATTTTTATCTGTAGATATCTTCAGTGTTTCCAAGTGTGTTACTCACTCTTTTTTTTTTTTTTCCTTTAAATCCATTTATTAATGAAGCAGGATAGTATGTGTATGCCCATATTTTATCAGTGGAACTTAGGATATTTTAGATATGAATCTGCCTGCTTTAAATAGGTTCTACCATCTGCTGCATCAAGACAAAACATACTCTAGACCATAAGACCTTTAATGGAAATGAACTTTAACATAATTAGTGTACAACAAAGAGAAGAGAAGGGAAAGAATAGATAAAATAGTTTCCAAATCAAACACCCAAAATTACCTATCCCTTCACGGGTAAATAAATGCCCAGCCAAACAGGGTTGGCCCAAAGCAAAAGTCTGAAAGCCTGTCACAAGTATAAGGCAACTTCTGGTGGTGGCCTATAAGACTGTTACAGGGCAGCCCTGTTATAAAATGGGATGCCTCACTGTGCATCCTCATCTGTGCACTTAAAAGGGACTTATAATAAGATTCAACTGCAAGTACATGCAATAAAATTAATAAAGGGTTTATTTACAAAAGGAGGGGAAATAAAAGACAACTCAAGAAAAAAAAAAAAACAATAAATTGGTGAATGTGTCCTACAAGTTCTGCTGAGCTAGAATCCCAATGATGCACCAAACCCCGTGAACAGCCAAAGAGAGAGCACCCCCCAAAGCCCACATGTCTGGTGGAATACCAAGCATTGCTACTTAACTCCATCCTCAGTTCTCAGCAGCCTCCCGTCGGTGATGATGGCATTATGGGATTCGTAGTCCTAGGTGTGTTGGATCTTTGTGGCTGAGGTGGGCATGGGGTTTGTAAAAACCTATCTGTGTTGTTCAGGCCTTCCTTTCTCCCCCAACAAGACATGGTGAAGAAGGAGTCCAGAATGTCTGGGACAGAAGAAGCAAAATCAAAATAAGATGAAAGCTGCCATTGTTAACCTCCCCACAGGTCTCTCACCCACTTTTGCTTCAACCAGTCTGAGACAAAGACACAAGTGCCGCTTCTTAACATGTCTCTCTACTCCATGTGCCTCTTCCAGGTCTCCTCCTTGCTCCCCTTACTTCTTCCTTCCTTCTAATGTCTCCTTTCCAGCTTTTCCTCCTCCATGCTCAGCTCCACCTTTCCTTGGGGGAGAGGGAGCAGGGAAACTGGAGCCTCCCCTTTCCCTGGGAACCGCCCTGTTACAGTCTGAGTATGCCATGATCCAGACTTCCTGAACAGGAGAGCTCCTGGGAACTAGGGGAGGAGTTAAGCCACCATGGTTGGTATATAACTGAACACCTGAGGGCTTGAAAGAGCTTGCTCTGTGGCCTTGATTTACACCCTGGTACTGTTGCTAGGGGACATGGAAGAGACACATGGAGGAGAGACATATAGAGACACACATGGGTTAGAGATATATGGGGAAGGTGACAATGGTAGTCATTATCTTGATGTGTCTCCTTTTGTCCCAGCTCTCTAATAACTGCCTTTTTTATGATGCCTTACCAGAAGTTATCTTAGACTTGTAGTGAGCTGTCAGACTTCAGTGGCCCTGCTACAGGCCAACGCTGTTTAGCAGGGCTTTTACTCACTAGGGAATGGGTAATTTGTGGAGTTTTATTGGGAAACTATTATTAGGAATATTCTTTCTTCTCCTCTCTCTAATTCTATTTGAGTATGCTCTTTTAGCCTTTGTACACATGGATTGGCCCGATTCCTTTACAGCACGCACTCCTTAGGGTTCCTGGCTGCTGCATGCTAACAATTTGATCCTAAAATAGTTCAGAGCATCTACTTTGAACCAAAAACTTATAACACATAATACTGAATAAAAAACTTTCTTAAAGTTACTGCTCAGGGGAGTTACAATCTAGAAAATAGAATATGTATGTTGCAGACTAGGGGCTATTTTAGATAAGGTGGTTAAAGCAAATGTCTTGCTGAAGTAACACTTGGACAGAGTAGGGAAAGCAGGGAGCAAGTAGGTTATGCTGATATCTGTGAGTGGATGGTGGGGAGGGTGACCCAGTAAGTACAAAGACCCTGAGGTGGGAACCCCAGAACAGCTAGGGGCCAGCAAAATTGAATCAGAGCAACTTAAGGTACAGCATAGCAGCAGTTATAAGGGGGGGCGGGGGGAATCAATATCATGGATGACCTTGTTGAACATTGTAATGACTTTGGATTTCATTCTGAATGATATGGAAAACCACTAAACAGAATTCCACTTCAAGTTGAGTTTCTCTGCCTTTAAAAAAAAAATGCTGAAAACCAACTCAGTTTATACACCATTTTATTTCTTCCCTGAAGCATAGTCTTAATTGTATAATAATTATCTGATGCAGAGATTTGCAAACATTCTCTAAAGGACCAGATAAGTAGATATTTTAGACATTTCAGGCTATGCGGTCTCTGCTGCAATTGGATAACTTTGCCATTGTAGTACATGAGTAGCCACAAATGGAATATTACTGTAGAATTATTCATGGACACTGAAACTTGAATATAATTTTTTGAAAGATTTATTTATTTATGCATACAAGAACTGGGGTGTAGGCCAGAGATGTGGGGTGGTGAGAGGATTCACCAGAGACAGAGTGGGGAGCAGAACAGGCAGATCTACTGAAGTACAACGCTGAGGAGAGCAGCAGGCAAGGCAGAAGATGTCTGCTGCACCATGTGGGAAGCTCCCTGGCCAGGGATTGAACTCGTGCTGCATGGGATAGCTTCATATTGCTGAGACTTAACCCATTGCGCCACCAGGGAGGCCCTAATATAATTTCTATATGCCATGAAATACAATATTTTTTTCTGATTTTTTTCCTCCAACAAGTAAAAAAATGTAAAAACCATTCTTAGCTCATGGGACATATGAAAACATGTGTTGGGCCAGATTTAGTCTACAGGTCATAATTTTTCAAACTCTGTCTGTAGCCTAGACAGGGTTTAACATTACAAAAATTGGGTTTTATTTCTAATCTACTGAAAGAAGAATTGAGAACTTGTGAAAGAAGGGGAAAAAGTAATCCCATTTGAAATCTCTTAAAAGATACATTCATTTTATACATAAATGCATAAGAAAATGTGCTAAAATCTTAATATTAAATTTTTAATGTCAGAAAGAATTAAAATTATTTATAAAATAAAGAAAGAAAAAATAACTTTTGTAAGTAATTTCAAAGATATACTTGCATTTTTTACAAGCATATTTTAAAGTCTATATTTTATGTATGTATCTATTTCTTTCTTATTGTGATATAAGAATCTATATATTAATAGCACAGAAATAAAATAGCATATTCAGAAATAAATACTTAGAGGTGGATTTTTCTGAGGAACCTAATGTCAGAGTGTATCTTGCCTGTCGGGAATAGATGACAACAACCATCACGATTAATTTCCAGGACAATGGACAAATTCTAGTATTTTCCAGAATAACTTTACCAGCAGCTTCATGATATCTGAAGTTTCTTTAAACAAAATGAATTCTTTTGTTCCATAAATATAACTTTTAAAATAGTGTTAATGTTTGAAAAGTAACAATAGGTATGCACTCCCTGCTGATACCTGGAAACTTTCCAAAATGTGCACTTGCATGAAAAATTTTAAGATATTTCAACATCCTTAGAAATCCTTTCCTAAAACTAATTTTGAAGTGTCCAGATCCTCAGTGCTATGAAACAATGGTACACCCACCTCCCAGTGCTTCTCCAAGTCTCACTGTTACAGGGCAGCCCTGATATAAAATGGGGTGCCTGTCTGTGGGTTCTCACCTGTGCGCTTAAAAGGGACTTATAAGACTCAACTGAATACACACACAATAAAATAAAAAAGGGTTTATTTACAAAAAGGGAAGGGAAACAGATAAAGAATAAATTGGTGAATGTGTCCTACCAGTCCCGCTGAGTTGGAATCTCAATGGCGCACTCAAAAACCTGGCGATCAACAACCAGGAGCAATAGAGAGCACCCCCAGCTCACATGTCTTGTCTAATATATCAAAACACCCTTTCTTAACTCTACCCTCAGTACTCAGCATCCTTCCTTTGGTGATGATGGCATTCTGGGATTCCTTGTCCTAGATGTCTTGTATCTCTCTGACTTGGAGGTGTGGGTGGGGTCCTGGGACACTCCCCTTTCCTGAGGACCACCCTCTTACCTCACCTTAGTGCTAGACCCTGGAATCTAAATACTAGGGAGGAGCCAGTCAAAGGAATATCAGATTTTGGGGGGGATTCCCCAGTGGTGCAAGGGGATAAGTCTCAGCACTATGAAGCTATCACAGCCAAGGGGTTAAGTCTTAGCACTATGAAGCTATCGTAGCCACTGCAGCACAAGTTCCATCCCCAGCCATGGAGCTTTCCACATGGCCCAGCAGACCTCTCCTGCCTCGCCTGTTGCTCCCCTCAGGAGTGTATTTCAGTGGATCCGCCTGTTCTGCTTCCCACTCTGTCTTTGGTGAATCCTCTCACCCTCTGGCCTACACCCCAGCTCTTGCATGCATAAATTAATAAATATTTTTTTTAAAAAATCAGATTTTTGCTCAAGGAAGTCTCTTGCAATGATTGATTAAGAGATACGTATGTATTTATACATTCCCGTTAAAGGTGAAGTTTAGACTGAGAAGCACGGTGTGTAACTCATGCAGGTACACTGTAAATTTACAGTAGTATATGAAAGCATGGATACTGAAGTCTAGTCCCATAAATGCCTATGGAATTCTTTTGAGGCTACCAAAAATTTGAGATACATTAATATAAAACCCGCAGATAAAAATATAACAACATTGCTTTAACTGGAATATACTTATGCAAAAAGATAGTTTAGTTTGTTTCATCAAAACTTATCTTGAAAAGCTGATTCCAATTATGATCATTTATACTAGTTCATCTTTGTAGCTTCTATTAACAAGAAATAAACTAATTTAAATATGTGACAGATCTTCACCGTTAACTTGAAAATGAGCTGCAAATTGTACAGATTTTCATATTTATTTTAAGGAATGAAAATGTTTGAAGATAATTGCCCTGGTGAGCTGGAAGGAGTACTTCATTCCTGAGGGGGGAGGGAAAAATCAGGAAGCGGTGGGAGGCCGTAGAAGTTTGGGAAACAGCACAAAAAAGTTGCAGAGCAATCCAACCACACATTCTGTTTTATGATTTTTCCAAAGGGCACCCTTAGTGCTATCTACTAAATCTACCTTCTTCCCACCCACCTCCTATTTGATACTGAGCAAGAGAAAAGGAAGGAGAAAACTGCTTTGCGTTTTCATGAGCAGGGTTAACAATTTAGGATTGGCCATTTTGAATAATTCTGTTAATGTGCAGACTGAGACTGAGGGTTATCCTGGGACCCCCAAACATGCATACTGTAAAGGGAGCCTACCATCTGCCGCATAAAGACAAAGCATACTATTAGTGCAAAAGAACCTTAATAGGATTAGTGTGCAGAGAGAGCAAAGAAAGGATAATAGTTTTCCAATGAAGTACATGAAGTTACCCATACCCTCATAGGTAAATGCCCAGCCACCCATACCCTCATAGATAAATGCCCAGCCAAACAAGGATGGGGGCGGGGTGGGGGGGAGGCAGGGAACAATAAGAAAGGGGCAGAAGGAGCTAGTCAAGTCTGGGATGAAAGGAGCAAAATTAAAGTACAAATCAAGATAAAGGCTGCCATTATAAGCCTTCTCACATGTCTCTCACCCATGTGTGTCTCCCAAGTGTCTCAATTCCACATGCCTCCTTGCCTGTCTCTCCTCTGTGGCTCTAAGCTTCCCCTTGTGTCTCAGCTACACCCTTCCTTAGGTGGGGCAGAGAACATGGAACCTCCCATTTTTGTGGAGGTTCCTCTCTAACAATGGGTTTTGCTTATAACTGTAGTCTCTACTTGTTTTGGTACCTGGGATGATTTAAGGCAGGGGAAATATTGGCTTGGTGTGTGAGAATTAGACAAGGAGATGGTTAGGGCTATGGGTTGGGGATTGGTTGTTTTGCATATGAAAAGTGTGCTCCCTACTCAGTCTTTGCTATTTCTAGGAATTGGCTAGATCTGGAAGTGCAGTCTCTCCTTAGCCATCAAGCTTTGTAAGATGCCCCAATATAAAATATAGAATATTTAAGAAAACACGATTAGTACAATTATCTGTTCATACCTTTTGGCTACTTTTAAATTGAGTTATTTTAATTATTATTGAATTGCAAGAGTTTATAAAAATTTGGACTATGATGGAGGACTATGGGTGCTTTGGTGATGGGAGGGCTGTGGTGAATCACCTGGGGTTCAGGAGAATCCTATACTGTCCAAACATTGCCAACGATGTAAAATATTGGTACTTTGATAATAAAAGCAAATTTTTTGGATGTAATCCTCCTTCTTTTTCTTTAAAGATTTATTTATTTAGGGCCTCCCCTGTGGCGCAGCGGTTAAGCGCTGCGCTGTGGAGCTGTTGGCAGCAGCGACGCGAGTTCTACGCCCGGCCGGGGAGAGTCCCACATGGAGCGGCAGACCTCTCCTGCCTCGCCCGCTGCTCTCCTCAGCAGTGTATTTCTGATCTGCCTGTTCTGCTCCCCGCTCTGTCTCTGGTGAACCCTCTCGCCGCCCCACGCCTCTGGCCTGTACCTCAACTTGTATGTGTAAAAAAAAAAAAAAGATTTATTTATTTATGCATACCAGAACAAGAGGTTCTGTGGGGGTAGGCAAGAGGTGTGTGGGGGGTGACAGAGTGGGAAGCAGAACAGGCAGATCGACCCACCGAAGCACACTGCTGAGGGGAGCAGCAGGCAAGGCAAGAGAGGTCTGCTGCACCATGTGGGTCAGCTCCCTGGCAGGGATCGAACTCGAATTAGAGCTGCAGTGGCTGCTGATAGTTTCATAGTGAGGAGACTTAATACCTTGTGCAACCAGGGAGGCCCCTTTATCAGACTTCTGTTTTGCGAATATTTTTTTCCATTAGGTGGCATGTCTTTTCGTTAATGGTTAGATAATTATTCTTAATATTTTGATATTTTTCCTTAATATAGAGTTGCTTAGTTGAGTGATTCTTAATCCTGACTTAAAAAATAGAGCCACTTGGGCAATAAATATCTTTCTTAACTTCTATAAAGATTCTGATTTAAATTGGCACTGTGCTTTCTTCCTCAATCTTATTTTAAATTTCCTTACATGATCTTATAATATAACCAGGCTTGAAACCACATTGTTCAGGAAAGCACATAACAGGCCTGTTAGAGACATTATCAAGATAGCTGAAAAATGGGGCTTGGTTGATATTCCCAGTACCCACTAGTCGATAGGCCAACTCTCTGGTCTGCGCTCATAGATGTTAGGATCTGGTTCCTTCTCCTCTGAATGCTTCTCTATGTGTCAAGCCCTGTGTTTGGCACTTTTATGTATATTATCAAGTTTAGATCTTCCAGCAACTCACTGGGAGTAGATATGATTCTGTCAGGGAGGAGCAGAAATTTCCTCCTACACCTCTGGGTTCTTCTTGGGCTGGCAAAGAATCAAGTTAAAATCAGACAGATTAATAGGAGAAAAAACAAATTCAGTTACATACTTAATGGGAATCCATGGACATGTTTTTTCCTAAGCCAATGGAATGTATATATGTATGTACATGTACACACACACACACACACACACACACACACACACGGGATAAAGAATGGGATGGAAGCTTGGGGTTCCAAGGAGAGAGGATGGAGACACATGATGAGGAGGGGGTGAATCATATGACAAAAACCAAATGTTTTCTGTAATTAGAAGTCTGCCCTGCCATATAGATAGATTTCTCTGATAGAAAGATTATTTCTAGGCAGCTCTCCTCCCAAGCTTGCCAGCCTGTGTCCATGTGCGTGTCTCTTTTATTGAAACTTTCCCTTTGAAAGGCAGGAGCAGCTGTTGCTCTCTGCCCACCTATCCCTATTCAGGTGCTTCTTCCCCCCCCCCCCACTCTCCTTTTCCTAATAAACCTACCCTTTTAAAATGTAGCACACAAACAAAGATTATTTCTAGCATTAACCCTAATTCTGGGTAAGACCCCATATTTTAACTCTTGTGGTAATTATGGAAGGGAACAAATGTTTACTGGCCCAATCCTGTTGACCTACCTGACAAGGAAGACCTTCTAGTCCTTTACCCAAAGCTCTGGCAAACAAGTAAGTTAGCCAGAGAGAGCTACTGCTACCCACTCTTATCCTTTGGGAGCCAAGGTCTATATGTCAAGGCATATCTACCAGATATCGGACAAACTTCTTGGGTTAAAAAAAATATAGATAGATAGAATACATCTCTCTCTCTCTCTCTCTCTCTCTCTCTCTCTCTCTCTCTCTCTCTCTCTCTTTCTTTATATATTTTGCGTAGAAG
Source organism: Scalopus aquaticus (assembly GCA_004024925.1). Taxonomy (NCBI): domain Eukaryota; kingdom Metazoa; phylum Chordata; class Mammalia; order Eulipotyphla; family Talpidae; genus Scalopus; species Scalopus aquaticus. The sequence continues at coordinate 26,908 of PVIJ01011839.1, forward strand.
AACTGAGGTGCAGGCCAAACGTGTGGGGGGGGGGTGTGAGAGGGTTTGCCAGAAACAGAATAGGGAGCAGAACAGGCATAGTGACTGAAATACACTGCTAAGGGAAGCAGTGGGCGAGACAGGAGAGGTCTGCTGTGTCATGTGGGTCAGCTCCCTGGCCAGGGATTGAATTCAGACTGTAGTGGTGATAGTGCTGAAAGTTAACCCCTAGGCCACTAGGGAAGTCACCTCCCACTGATATTTTTGGGGCTTTTCTCCGTTGGCTGCTGCACATTTGGTGATCATTCCTTTTTTTATATTATTTATTTTTTAAAAGATTTATTTATTTATGCACACAAGGTGGGGTACAGGCCAGAGGCGTGGGGCAGTGAGGGGGTTCACCAGAGACAGAGCGGGGAGCAGAACAGGCAGATCAATGGAAATACACTGCTGAGGGGAGCAGCGGGAGAGGCAGGAGAGGGCTGCCACACCATGTGGGGATCTCCCCAGCCGGGTATTGAACTCGCACCGAAAGCTCCACAGTGCAGAGCCCAACCGTTGCACCACCAGGGAAGTCCCCTTCTTTTTTATTTTTAAAATATTTATTTTTTTATGCATACCAGAACTGGGGTGTAGGCCAGAGGTGTGGGGTCGTGAGAGGATTTACCAGAGACAGAGTGGGGAGCAGAACAGGTGGATCTAATGATGTACACTTCTGAGGGGAGCAGCAGGCGAGGCAGGAGAGGTCTACTGTGCCATGTGGGAAGCTCCCTGGCCAGGGATCAAACTTGTGCTGCAGTGGCTGCAATAGCTTCATAGTCCCCTGGGCCACCAGGGAGGCCCTTGGTGATCATACATTGTATATGCAGAAAATCGCCACTAAATCCCAGGCAGTGATGGGGATTTTAACTTTATAATGAGTTGTTTCACCAACAGCTGTTTCACCAACAGTCAGTTCCCAGAACATGCTCTTTAATCCTATATTAATTCTGGGGTCTACTACTTGCTCTTTTGGTGAGGAATCCTGGGTTCCCGATGTTCTGCGAAGATCATTTGAAAACACAATGTTCAAGAATTTAATAGAATAAGCAAAGTGTTTAACAATGTAGGGGGCTCTTGAGACCTCAGTGTTAATAACACCAGTGTTCCTTGAATCTCTAGGTTCATAATACGTATTAGCCTTGGATTCCATAAACAAAATATTTGTATCCTACCCTTTCTTGCCCTTACAAGTTTCTCTAACCTCAAATTGATAATAATCCACATGTAGGAGCGATACATCTTGACAAGGCCTATTGTTCAATTACTTCTTCAGCAGATGAAGGAAATAAGGCTGAGAGAGTCCAAGTGAATCAATTGGAAATACGTAGTTGCAAATATAGTAGTGACAGAAAACCTGAACTCTGTATTCTGACTCATACCCATATTCTTTGATCTACACCTCAATTTCACAACCACAAGGAAGCACAGGGTTGAGTCAATTATTCTCATTACATGATGCCATTCATCAGAGAACACCATCTTGGGTCTTACGGTTTTTGGAAAGAACAGGATATTTGAAGTGGAAAGGAAGACTACAGCTTCATGCAAAACCCCCTCAATAATTAATTCCCTAGTGCCTTTATGATTTGCTAAAGCAGATTTCTTACAAGAAGCCAGTGACTGTTAAAGGTGAAAAAGAAGAAATGAGCTCTGGATTTCTTGTTTAAGAAATACACCCTCACTTTTGAAACTTGTCTATTAGGAGTGGGGAAAAACTTCATTAAAAATTCTTTTCAGCCCAGAGGGGGGAAAATCCTCTATTAAATAGAGAAAGAGAAGATTCAGGAATAGCCTCCTAAAGAATTCCTTGGAGTCTCATCTGGAATTTTCAGCTTCTCTTTTTATAGTAGACCTGCCAAGGGGAAAAAAAAATAGGAAGAAAAAACTCAAATTACTTTGAAGGCTTTCATTTAGAAAAATCCACTAAGGTCTTTAAGAATATAAAATCGGCAAAGAAAGAATAAATTCTTTTAAAAATTCTACTAAGTAAATTTCCAGAACTCCTAAAACCTTCACAAAGATTCTTTAGGATCTTTAAAGCTAAAATGAAAGAAAATTGTAGAACTTATTTAAAAGCATATAGTCTTAGTTTTTCAAGTCTATGAAGATAAGATTATTCATGGGGGAAATAGTGAAGCACCATGAACAAACTTAAGAAAAGAAAAAAGTTCCAGATGCAAAAATAAATATAATGCTAAGAGAATAACTTCAGTAAAAAAATAAAATGAATAAATTCATGTAAAAATCTGAGCTATTTGAAGATAGGGATTAGACCAAACCTTGTTAGACCAGGTTTATGGAAGGATAAGAGGGATCAGGGTTGGCATAGCAAAAGAATAAAGTTAACAGAAGAAATTATTTTATTTTATTTTTAAAGACAGAAACAAGTAATGAAATAAAGACCTTCATGTAAGATTTCCTAAATAATTAATTCCCTGGGGTTTTTTTTAAAAAAAAATATTTATTTGCATATACAAGAGCTGAGGTGTAGGCCAGGGGTGTATGGCAGGAGGGGTGAGAGGATTCACCAGAAACAGAGTGGGGAGCAAAGCAGGCAGACTGACTGAAGTACACTGCTGGGGGGAGCAGCAGACGAGGCAGGAGGGGTCTGCTGCACCATGTGGAAGCTCCCTGGCCAGGGGTCAAACTTGTGCTGCAGTGGCTGCCAAAAGCTTCATAGTGTGAGGACTTAACCCCTTACACCACCAGGGTAGCCCCTCGCTAGGGCTTTTAATAATTAAAATAAACTGCTTCAGAGGATTAAAAATATTAGAGATAGCAAAAAGAATATTGAAGAAATTACTTTTGCAGAATAGGAGTTTTCTAAATATGCTGCAGTATTTAAAGTTAAACAGGGGCTTCCCCAGTGGTGCAAGGGGTTAAGCCTCAGTCTAAGAAGCTATCAGCAGCCATTGCGGCATGAGTTTGACCCCCAGCCAGGGAGACTCCCACATGGTACAGAAGACCTCTCCTGCTCTCCCGCTGCTCCCTCAGCAGTGTATTTCAGTCATTCTGCCAGTTCTGCACCCCACTCTGTCTCTGGTGAATCCTCTCACCACCCCTCCCACACCCCTGGCCTACACCCCAGTTCTTGTATGCATAAATAAATAAATCTTAAAAAAAAAATAAAGTCAAACACTTAGAGGAGAGTATAGTTGGCAGTCCCACTATAAAAAGAGAAGCTGAAAATTCCAGATGAAACTCAGGGGAATTCTTTATATGTTTAAATTTTCAATGTAAATATTTTGTGAATAAATTAATTTGCTATTTAAAAATACCATCCTATGTTTTAAAACTTACCAGCTAGAAGGAAAGAAAATTCAGTTTCTCTTATTTAGCTAACTCATCAGATTGGGTAATTGTTTATCAATCATGTACTCATATTAGAATAATTAAACCAATTAAAATATAAATAAATGCTAGGTTTTACCTTCCAGAGATTTTGGCCTAGTGGCCTGGAATAGGGAGCTAATCATATTTAAAAAAATCTTCCCAGGTAATTCTTTTAAGTTTCCCTCAGGAGTACAGTGAGTACAGAGAAAGCAGGACAACACAGAATTGAGGATATTCATTGAGATATTTTAATGGCATTTTGAGAGAATAATTTTATTTTACTTGAGTCTAATGGTAAAACTTTCTGGCTTGTGTAGTGCCAGCAAAGCACAGGGCAGGTTTTCTAGAGTCCTGGAGCCCTTTTTTAGACTTTTAATGATCTTTCTTTTCCTTTTTTGCACTCATTATTTGAGATTTAGTTGGTTAAAATTAAATAGATGAATAAATCATCATCATAGAATATTTTCAATTTTTTTATTGTGAATTGTCTTTGAAAAAATTTTTATTTATATATATTTTTACATCGTTGTTTATTCTCAGGTGTAATCCCCATGAAATTACCACCACAGAGGCACCTGTGAACAGTCACCATAGTCTCTTGTGCTCTTCCCTCCCATGCTTTGATCCTTCTCCTTCCCCTTCCCCAGGTGAATATCTCCGATTTATAGTTTGCTATTTTTGTCTTTTATTTCTTTCCTGATCCCTTGTTTGATTTCCCTGTAACTCTTGAGTAAGTGAAACCATCCGATATTTTTCTCTTTCTTTCTGACTTACTTCACTGAGCATAATCCTTCCAGCTTCATCCATGTTGCTGTGAATGGCATGAGTTTATCTTTTTTGACTGCTGAATAGTATTCTATTGTACACACACACACACACACACGCACACACGCACACACACACCACATCTTTCTGATCTAGTCATCTGTTTTGGGACATTTAGTTGTTTCCCTATCTTAACTATTGTAAATAGTGCTGCAATAAAACATAGGAGTTCAGATTTCTTTCTACCCCATTTGTAGTGAGGCAACCAGGTGAAGGGGGCACAGAGGGAATGGGGAGCCAGGAGGCTGGCAGGCTCTCAGTTCCTGGCAAATCTTCCCCTATCTGGACTCTCTAGCATTCTCTTGTAGTCTCTCCACTGTGCTCTGCCTCTGTAGCCGTCTTCTGCTAACGCTGTCCCTGCGTAACACTGCCCTTATATCCCTGCCCTCCAAGGCTCAGGTGTGCCCACGGCCACATGGCCACACCATACTCCAGGTGTCCACCATCAGGCATGTGCACCCTGAGCCCACACTCCCAAGCATCTCCTGCACTCAAGGCTGCAGTGATAGCTACAGAGGCCAGTGGCACAAAAGCACAAGTATTTCATTTATCCCACAGCCTGCATTTTATTTTTACTTTATAGTGAATTGATTTCTACTCACAAACATATAATAAGTCTGTAACAAAGAGAAAATTTCAAAACTGAGAAATACTGTGATAATTTCACAGGGACTTAAATATTTTCAACCTGGATTTTGAAAGTTTTGCTGCAAATGTAGAAAGTCTCTTTGTAGTGGAAGTAGCAAATTATTTTTTCTTCCTGATGGCAGTAATAGTTGTGATATCAGAAATGAACCATACAGAGGGGTATATGTAGATGGGAAAAGGGCCAGAGACAGAAAGGTACATAGTCACAGAATGGCAGAGGAGACCCAGAGGGTCAGATTGTGTGTCCCAGGTGGAAGGAAGTAGGTTAGCTGTGTGCCCAGCTGTAGAGACGCCAGGTCCTGTCAGATGCCCCTTCTATACCACTGTTGAGTGACCATCTTAAACCAAGCAGATTCATCATCAGTCCTAGCAGACTTCTTGTTTTATTAGTTGTTTTCATGATGTTCTTCACTGTATTCCACTGTACTCCACTGAAATATATCATACTCTGCAGCACACCACCACACACCGCCACTCCTACCATGCCACACCACAGTTCTCTGCTGCTTTATACATTCATTCTTGGCTCTGGTGCGTCCACTCACACCCACCCACACCCTTCTTCAGGTGCCCACCATCAGGCATTTGTGTAGGCCTGCAGAGGTCCATCATTGAGGAAAGGGCGGAAAAACCTGATAATTTTCTTGTTACCCTACAACCACTCTGTGTGCATATTAACTTCGCCTTCTCCGGTACAAAAGTGGTCTCCATTCTCCACTTCCCCAAACTCTGATCGCTAAAGGATAGGCCTCCCAAAGGTATTCAGAATGGTCTTCCCAGGATGTGTTGTGTGACATGTGGATGATTTTTAACTTGAGGTCAATTGAGGCCCTGCAGTTCACAAGGGACTATGTCACTTCCTTAATTTCTTAGAAGAATGAAAATTAGAGGTATCATTTTGTGGGGTAATGAGAGAATTATCAGGTTTTTCCGCTCTCCCTCGATGATGGACCTTTGTAAGCCCATGCGAATGCCTGATGGTGGGCACCTGGAGTAGGGTGTGGGCCTGTGTGAGTGGGTGCACCTGGGTCAGAGACTGGGCTTATAAGCGGAGGAAGCAGCAGTGGTGGTGTGGAGTGGTAGGAGTGGTGGTAGGCGTGGCGGTGTGTGGCGGAATGTGATGAATTTCGGCGGATATGACAACGAATAACAGAGCAAGTCTACTTGGACTGATGCTGAACCTGCTGGGTTTAGGGTGGTTGCACAACACACTTGGATAAGAATTCTTAAAATTCTGACAAGGATTTTAATCAGAAATAAACTTTCTGGGCCTTCCTGGTGGCGCAGAGGTTAAGCACTGTGCTGTGGAGCTGTCGGCAGCGGCAATGCGAGTTCGACACCTGGCCGGGGAGAATCCCACACGGTGCGGCAGACCTCTCCTGCCTCGCCCGCTGCTCCCCTCAGCAGTGTATTTCTGATCTGCCTGTTCTGCTACTTGCTCTGTCTCTGGTGAACCCTCTCGCTGCCCCACGCCTCTCACCTGTACCCCAGCTTGTATGTATAAATAAAATAAATCTTTAAAAAAAATGCTACAAGATTAAAAAAAAAAAAGAAAGAAAGAAACTTTCTATTGGAGAAATCTATCTGTGTGACAAGGCAAATAACAAATTATAGAGCATCTGGTCTTTGCCATAAAATTTATGGGGTTTCTTTATTATGTGAGTCCTTCTCTCCTGGAAGCCTCAGAACTCTATAGAATCCTTATTCATGTAGATTCTACATATATAAGTAAATAAGTCGGTTCTTTTTTTCTACTATCTGTCTAATATTAATTTGATTGCTCAACCAGCCTGGAAAGAACCCAGATCACTAGGAGAAATTTTCTTTCTGCTCTGACACCACATTTTAAATTCTCATCAAATTATCCAATTTAATGGTGTTATCTGCTTAAAGTAGGACCCTAACAAATTCTACCTCCACATTTTAATACTTAAGACAAAAATCGTTCATTCCCCAATTTCCTTATTTTATTGAATACAAACTTGGGTTAGATTCCAACTTCAGATACAACCTCCTGTAATTGATATTTGAAGTTGAGGTATGTGGGGGAACAGATGGGGGACAGGGATTAAATTTGCTTTCATGAATACTTCCTTTAGGGGCTTTTTCAAAGATGTTCTTTCAGGGAAGCAGAACCACTATGAGTATCTGGAATATAAATTTATTCTTGGAGTTGGACAGTACACAATTGGGAGGAGGGAGGCAATTTGAACAAAGGAGTTGGAGGGTTCCAAAAAAGACTGGTTGCTCTGAGACAATGGCACAGGTGGTGGAGTCCAGACTTGGAGCAAGTCAGGCCAATCAGGTGGTAGAATGGGACCCTGATGACAGGCATCGAATTCTATAGAAAACTATTCCTCATTTTTGGCTGTTGTCCCTGAACTCACAGTGGATGGACCAGTTGGTGGTGGACCTGGGGTTGCTTTGCTGTTGGTGAAACAGGCAGTACTTGGGAAGAACTAGAGTAGGGCTCGAAAGAATGTGTACAAACTGAAACTCACCAGCACTTCTTTACTTTCCCATCATCTCCAATTACAGTGACTTAGGGACGACAAGGACTATTCTATTTTCCAAAGCTCTCCCATTTTTCTTCTGACCACTCTAATTCAAACAATACCATTGTCCTGCTGACTTTCACGGAATTTTGGATTCTGTATCTCCGCTAGTAGTCACTAGATGGCAGCAGAGGACACTGGTCAGACACCAAGGAGTGTTAATTCCCATAATCACATGCAGCTGCAATGTTTGTTGACAACTCTAATAGATGTTGAATTGACTAGCCAATTTCCTCCCCAAGGAGGGGTGGAGGAAGGATGAGGATGGAGATTAGGAAATCTCCAAACATGGGGTTTGGGGAATCTATGAAGTTATCATTGTGGCCCCAGGGTTGTGCCAGTGGTCACAGCCATTTTAGTATCTCCTAGATTGTTCTGTAACCCCCCTGCCTTTTCTAAAGGTATATAACGTCCATTTTGTCAAATATACCTGTAACTAAATTCTTACCCTACCTGGGAGCTCCTTGAGAACAGACACCTGAAGATAAAGAAATTATAATCTATTATCAATTAAAGATGATTATTATTTTTGGAAGAAAGGAAATCCTCTATTTGAAGCAAAACATGGCTATCACCGGTTGTAAAAAAGTATTTGACTATATAATTTACCTTGTAAAGAGCTGTATTAGAGAAGTCCATTTTGTATTGATAGTTTCCCCTCTGCATTCTTATATATAATATTTGGTAATGAAACTAAACATATATAAGCATCTATAACATGTAAAGTATAAAGACTCACTCTCTTAAAGAATAATCCATTCATTCAACAAGCTGCAGGAAATCTGCATAAAGATAGTGTAGGGTAAATGAGAATTATCAGCTTTTTCCACTCTCCCCTCAATGATGGACCTCTGCAGGTCTACGCACATGCTGATGGCGGGCACCTGGAGTAGGGTGTGGGCATACTTGAGTGGGCACACATGGGCCAGAGACTGGGCTTATAAGCAGAGGAAGAGCAGAAGCAGCAGCAGAAGAAGAAGCCAGCAGAGAACGGAGCATGGAGCAGAGGACTGTTCAGGGTGCAGCAGAGAGACCACGAGACGCTGCCAGACAGCCCGAAAGTGAAAATTCTCTGGGTGCGGGGAGGCCTGCCAGCCTCTGTACCCATTGCCTGCCCTGTACCTGGCTGCCTTTCAAGAAAGATGTAATAAAAAGTTTAACAAGCCACCAAGGGCTCTAGGACTACTCCTTCCCTTTAGACCCGTCTGCGCAGCTCAATAGCACACCTGTGCTTCCTGGTGTTTTCCTGCCTTCAACAGATGGAAATGCATAAAAATAAATATAGTCATTGGTGTCTCCACTTTCTCCTTGTTCTTCTGCCATTTCTTGTACTCCTCTTCTATCCAGCTTATGTCAAATGGTTTATCATTTCAATCACACCTTTGCCAGTTGTTTAAGCTCCTATGCTCTTTATCTTTTTGTCCCATGGCTGCTCGGATGATATCTGCAACAGTGCAGCAGAGCCCTGAAGACCAAAGTCACACAGAGGGAAGATTGGTCCCATGGCAAACTCGTGCTGGATTTATCTGAGTAGTTCACTGTTCTCTCTCCACAGGCTATTTCTCAAACTTCCAGCCCTCCTTGTGCCCTCTCTATATACTCCCAAACACCCCTAATCTTCTCCTATGCTCTAAGGAATTACCTCATCCTACATCACAAAGGAAATAGAAGTAATTAGAACAGTGCTAATTATCTCATCTTCCCACTTCCAAATAGACCAACTTCCCTCCACAGTGCTCTGCACCCCCTTTTACACTGGTCAGACTCTCCATGCATTAGCCCTAATTATCATAATTGTCTGATCATCACTATAATCATATGAATTTAGTTATAAGTGCTGAAATTACAGAAATAATCTCATTTATATGTTTGTACTTTTCTTAGATCTCCATTTAGCTCTTCATATTCTCTTGGCCTTGACTCCTTGACTGAAAATATTTTATTGGGGGAGGGTTGTAATCCTACTTCCTAGCTTGAGTGAACCTGGATTCATCAGGAGTGGTGCTATGTCCAGCTCATTTTTCTCCCTTCACCTCCCTTCCACTTCACTCTAGTGTGGTCCTGCTGCTTAGAGAACAGGGCCTGTGTACTTTATTTTAGCTGCTTAGCCTATAGTTGTTTGGGAGGCCTGACCTAGGAAGGTGGTGACAGCAGAGAATATAGGCCAGTGTTGACCCTTATCAGCATCATCTTGTAACCAAATGCTCACACTCCTCAATGTTACTCAATACTTCCAGCTGGCACTTGGCTGGGGCTGATGCACAAGATGTTACAACAGTCAGTAGGCTTGTCTGGGAAATGTAGGGGCAAAAAAAGGAGGAACTAAAGGAAACCTTCCCAGCCCACACCTGTCCCTGTAACCTACCATATGACCCAGCAATTCCATTCCTAGGAATCTACCCAAAGGACACAAAAACATTAATTCAAAAAGATACCTGCACCCCTATGTTTACTGCAGCACTATTTACAATAGGTGAGACATGGAAACAAGCCAGATGCCGAAAAATAGACTATTGGATCAAGAAGATGTGGTAAATATACACAATGGGATGCTATTCAGCAATCAAAAAAGATAAACTCATGCCATTCACAGCAACATGGATATCCAGAACTAGAAGGGATCATGCTTAGTGAAATAAGCCAGAAGGAAAAAGAAAAATATTGAATGGTTTCACTTATAGGAGAAATATAGGGGAACCAAATAAGGGATCAGCAAAAAAAAAAAATGTAATAATAATAATGATAAAAATTAGTGGGCAACCATAAATCAGGGGAATACTGTGATGGATAGGGAGGAAAAGGGATCAAAACAAGGGAGGAAGAGCACAAGGGACTATGGTGATGGGTCACGGGAGAATTGGTGGTGAGCATTTTATGGGGAGTACACAATGATGTAAATAAATAAAATAAATATAAAATATATATATTTATAAAATAAATATATAAATGAAAAAATTAAAACATACAGACTACACATATTCCCCTCCCTTCCACACAGTCCTCTGTTGCATACACACAGGCCATGACCCATGTGCTTCCAGCAGTTTGGAAGTTAGTCATGGGACGCAGTGGTCTCCCTGTACCTTCAGCACCATGGCTGTGCTTGACTATGGGGGAGGGAGCCACAGTCCATGCTGGTTAAACAGGAACAGGCATTACTGCCTTCTAATGCTTTATTTTTAATTTAGATAACCTTGAGGACATTTGTCTATATCATCATCTCTATCTTACACTGGGTTCAGGTAGTATATTTGGGAGGTGATCCCAGGAAGCACAAGTGAGAGCATGTTAAAAGTGAGGCAGGTGGGTGTATAGTCACTTACAGGTGTAGTAACACTACAGCCTGTACAAATGTGAGAACTCGCCCACTGCTCCCCTCAGCAGGGGACGTCAGTAGATCTGCCTGTTCTGCTCCCCACTCTGTCTCTGGTGAAACTTCTCACCATCCCACACCTCTGGCCTACATCCCAGTTCTTGTATGCATAAATAAATAAATCTTAAAAAAAAAAAGAATGTGAGAACTGGGACTCAGGCCTATTGACAGCCTTCTGAAAGCCTCTGGAAAATGACTCTGAGTATTAGCCCTTAGGGCAGGGAACATGGAACATTTACGATCCATTCCCTTCCCTCATGGTTGAATCTCATGGCTCTGAGCTCCCTGAAGGTTATACATGCTGGCCAGGATGAAATTCCTTCTGTGCCACAACGGCTTCCTGGGCAAAGAAGTAAGAAGAGGCCCTGAAGGCCAGCCCCTCCGCATGCTGGGAACTGTCTAGAAACTCTCATGAGCTGGGTGAGGGGGTGTGAGGTGCTGTGTCTGGGCTGACTGACACTTAGGAAGGGATAAGTCAGACACTTCATGCTTTAAGAATTAAAAATAAAAATGTTGCTTCTCTGGATTATTCTCTGGTGAAAGGCAAACAAACTTTTGATATCATGAGAAGACTAAAACCAAAATCAGCCTACCCCATATCTACTGGCCCAACAGAAACGCTGGGGTGTGCCTGTCTACAAAAAAGGAAAACAGCAGAAAAATCTCCATTCCATGGAGACTGAGGGTGGGACAAACTTGGCTGGGATATCACTGAGGGACAATTACTTTTTCAAAGGATGATGGCCCCGAAGAGGGATTTATGTTAAAATTAAATGAATTCTGTGGATTTAGAGGTTTTTATTTTGAAATAATTCTGGACTTCCAGAAAATTTGCAAAAATTGTACAGAAAATTCCCAACTTCCCAGATGTTAACAACAGATGATACAATCATAATAAAATGATCAAACCCAGAAGCAGTAACATACAGATCATATTCACATTTTGTCAGTTTCCTCACTAGGGTCTCGTTTCTAGTGCAGGAACCCACATTGCATTTAGTTGTCATGTTTCCTTTGTCTCCTCTAATCACTGACACTTCCCAGTCATTCTTTGTCTTCACAGCCTTGAAAACCATGCTTAGTACTTGAAGGGTACTTGCTGGTTAGCTATTTTTTAGAATTTAGAATTCCTCAATTTGGGTTTTTATGGTATTTTATTATTCACAATTAGATGGAAGTTGTGCATTTTTTTTGCAAAACCCTACAAAAGAGAAGGCGTGTTTCAGTGAATTATATCAGGAGATCCATGATGTCAATAGGTCATATGACAGGTGATGACATAAACCATGATCATTTGGCTAAAGGGGTATCTACAGCATTTTTCCAATGTGATGTTTCTATTTTCTGCTTTTCAATCAATAACACCTTGGAGGGAGATTTTTTGAGATAATCTGATATCTCAATATACCTTGCCTACTAATTTTAGCAACCAATCATGGTTCTTGCATTCCACATTATGGGTGTTCTATTTGCCTAATAGTGATTTGCTGTCTTCCTCATTTGTATCGACTGATTTACAATAATCTATTGGGTTGCAGGTGGTCTAATGATGGGAATGGGTTCATTATGTGCAGTTCTATTCTTGTATAGCTGTAGAAGTTGAAATGTCCATCTGACCTTTCGGGGGATTCTAAATGTCACAAGAATTTTTAGATGCAAAAGGATGGAAATTCAAGAAGAAGATTCTGAATTTCTTCTAATAAAGCAGCTGGGAACTGAATAATTAGATTAACTCAATATGAGACTAATCATGTTTATATGTGATTTTGTGATTTTTATTCTAGTTCATTAAGTTTTGTTCAGAACAATGTGATCTCTTTAAAATCTGTAGATTGAGCTATACCTCCATTAAAAAAAATGTTTAAAACATTGTTTTTGTTCCAATTATTTATATTTTGGCTTTCTATTGTCTTTTGTGTTTGCTGTATATATATTTTTTCTAAATTACTTTATACTTTTACTCCTTTCTTTTGTATTTTATGGGTATCTTAAATTTTCTGAGTGTCATTAGTTTGTTTTTTTGTAGGATGAATTTTTGTGGTCCTGCAATGTTATACTATTTTTATGTTATTTTTCATGGGCATTATTTAACATTATTTTCTAATTTTTTTTTTTTACTTACTGGAGTAAACTTCATTCAGAGTATGGTCCTTGGTTATCTGAGTTTATGTGTTTTTCTCTATTGTTATACTTCATGTGTTTATCAGTAAAGATTGTCTCTTCTGTCTTCACTTTTGAGTCAGAATAGTTAATTGAGGATTACTATTTGCCCCAAAATACCATATATGGCTTCTTGCTTTCTATTTCCCTGGGCATTATTTGAGTCTTTACTTAGCTAGAAGACTAAATATTATTGATTTGTATTCTCTTCAATTATGCAGCTGCAGATGGATGGGGATGAAGCTATTTCTATAAGCAACTTATTCAGGGAAATTTATCTCTGCTTTGTCTTTCTTCATAATTCTGTGGAAACTCCCTGACCCAAGGCTAGTTGAGTCGAGAGTGATATTTCCCAGTCAATTGTGAGTACACATTGCCCTCAGTATGCTTTGTTCTTCTCTTCAAAATGAGCGAATGACTTTGATGAACAGTCATCATATTTTTTGTCATGTCTGTGTGTGTGTTTCTGCACCTATATCCTGCACTGATTACTGCACTATCCCCTAACAACAAAATGGAGGACACTGGGAATAATCCCCATCTTTCCTCTACTCTGTGGTGGTGAGGGAAACAACCTCACCTGCTTGCAATTTCTTCTTGAAGCCTTGGAATGATGGCTAAAGTGCTTCAAAGAATATATTCCATGTCTTTTTCCTATTATGCCCCTTTCACCAGTTCTAGTACTTCCAACCTGGGCAGCACAAGAGAAGTTTTTTATAATGTCTTGCCAAATCACCTTGGCCTTTCCTGAAAGAAAGTTCCTTATGAATCCTGGATTTTACATTTACCCAGCTCTATGTAGAATTATGCTTCATCGATACCTGATAAAGTTTGTTGACAAGACCAGACATATTCAATTAGTTCAGTGTTGATTTTTTTATATTTTGAGTTTGTTCGATTTTTTGGTTTTGACTTCTTTTAACTTGATAGGTGGGCAGAATCTTCTGCAAAATCCCCATTTATTTTTAGAAGTGTCCATATATTTTTTGTAACATAAAGGCGGCTTTTAGCTCTCCTGCCAATAAAACAAGATAAATCTGTCATTTTTTTATGTTTCTGAAATTAAAGATAACCCCTAATTGATTTTCATTGCAGAGTAATCCCTTATTGTTTTTGTAAACTTCTACGTGTTTTACCTAAAAACAATTTTCAAAGTTCACAAAATATGAAAGCACACACTTAAAATCTTTTGTTTTCATTTGTGTCAGTCTGTTTTGTTTAATAAAAAAATTTTAATATTAATAAAATATCAATTTTAATTTGATATTTCTCTAATTTTTACAAGTTGATTAAAATTAAATTAATGAAACACTTTTAACCCCATTTCTAATTTCCAAACATAATATCATAATATATCATATCCATGCATACTCCATCAATCTAGATATATTGATAATTAAAGTAAACATGTATTAATCTCTGCTGCCAGGCACAGTATTGAATGCTATATAGAGAAACCAAAGATAGGGTCAAAGATAAACTTTATTTATTTTTATTTTTTTTAAGATTTATTTATACAAGCTGGGGTACAGGCCAGAGGCATGGGGCGGTGAGAGGGCCCACCAAAGACAGAGTGGGTAGCAGAACAGGCAGATCAGAAATACACTGCTGAGGGGAGCAGTGGGCGAGGCAGGAGAGGTCTGCCGCACCATGTGGGATTCTCCCGGGGCCGGCGTCGAACCCTCATTGCGCGCTGCCAACAGCTCCACAGCTCCACGGCGCAGAGCTCAACTGCTGCGCCACCAGGAAGGTCCTCAAAGATAAACTTTAAAACTGACCCTTGGGCTTCCCTGGTGGCGCAACGGGTTAAGTGCAGCACTATGAAGCAATACAGTGCCATTGTGGCACGAGTTTGATACCTGGCCAGGGAGATTCCCACGTGGCGCAGCAGACCTCTCCTGTCTCGCCCGCTGCTCCCCTCGGCAGGGGACTTCAGACGATCTGCCTGTTTGGCTCCCCAGTCTGTCTCTGGTGAATCCTTTCACCACCCCACACCTCTGGCATGCACCCCAGCTTGTATGCATAAATAAATAAATCTAAAATAAATAAATAAAATAAAATAAAATAAAACTGACCCTTGAAAACAGACCATAGCTCTGAGACATTCAGGAGTAGAGAGGAGAGGGACAATAAAAACGGGAGGAGGAGAGCACAATGGTCTATGGTGGGGACTATGGGCAGAAAAATTATGGTGACCACACCTTAGGGGAGTGAAAATATAAGCAAAGTAAAATAAAATAAATGTTAGAATAAATCAATAAGTAAAGAGAAAAGGGGAAAAGAGAGAGAGAGAGAGAGAGAGAGAGAGAGAGAGAGAGAGAGATTAAAAGGGAATTTAAAAACACACAAATGAAATACTTCCAAAGGTCAAGTTGTATGTCATGAGTGTATATGATCAGTAGATGTCACTCTTGTCTTGTGGTTTAGCCCAACCAGAACATAGAAGAGACACTGCAATGCTGGTTTTCAAGTGGTGAAATATTTTTATCAGCAGGGAAGCCTTCTATCCTCTAATTAAGCAATAAAACATAAAAGGGAGCCTATTTTGATAGCAGAAAGGCCACAGAAATTGATTGACTTTAAT
The DNA here is from genome assembly GCA_004024925.1 of Scalopus aquaticus. Lineage (NCBI taxonomy): Eukaryota > Metazoa > Chordata > Mammalia > Eulipotyphla > Talpidae > Scalopus > Scalopus aquaticus. Next base: position 42,407 of record PVIJ01011839.1, read on the forward strand.
TACCCAAAGAAAGCAAGTGGGGAAAAAAAAAACAAATTTAATTTCATATGCATGGAGGCTCCATAAATATGAGATCTAGAGAAATGACCAGAGCATTTTGCTTTTGGATTCCTTTTAGACACAGAAAAATTGAGAAGGAAAAAAGGTTTGGATTTGCAGATTAGTAAAGAAGTAACAAAGTATGTTTACATAGCTTTGTTGGCCTTACATCCCTATCTCTGGTGATAAAGATGCTGTCTCCACTTCCCTTACAGGGAAGTTACTTTTTCACATGGGGAATTAATCTCTTGCTCGAAAGGATAAAGGAGTTGCTTTTTGCAACCTTTGTTTCTTAAGTACATCAGCTAAATACAATCAATACACAAAGGTGGCACACTATAAGGCACTCTGCTCTCTACCCCATCAAAGTTTTTAAGTGATAAGTAATGTGTCATCACCTTTTATGTGCCACAGCGAAAGAACGTAATGTATACCCGTCTCTCAGCAGCAGCAGCAGCCTTCAGGGAGAAAGATTCCACCTCACTAGGATGGTGTTGTTCTTCTTCCTGCCCTGATTCTAGCAACTTGTTTTTATTTAGTTCTTAGTTCTCCCTTTCATCTGCTGTTACTGAGAAATCAAGGGTGCATCTATCGTTTTGCATAACTGCCAAAGACATGGCAAGAGATCTTGGAAAAGCATAAGATTTTAATGTGGATTCTGCCGAGTAAGAAGCAGCAACACCAAGACTTAATCTGCCTCTAGGAATGGCTTTGAGAATGGTTTTGTATCAAATTTTGGAAAAAGACCTCAGGAAAACAAACGCTATGAATTTCATTGACAGAGTGAGCTAGGGCACAGGAATACAGTTTTGGCAGGAGGGTAAAGTGGGCAGGGGGACAGAAAGATGCAGAGTTGGCTGAGGACCATTGGTGGCAGTGGGTTCTTGTCTGCATGTAGGCTGGTGGTCGGAAAACTTCCAATGCACGCATGCCTGGAGAACAGGCTACTTCTGGTTTTGTAGCATTGTAACAGTTAAATCCAATTTAACTGACCAGGCTGAAGAACACACAAACAAACCAGAATTGGTTCCCAGCTAAGCTTTAGGCAGAAAGAATACCAGGCTAGTGTTGAGGTGAGTTTACACTTTAAGGGACTGGTTTCACTGCCTATGCAAGATATAAATCCTTACTCTTATTCTGACCAAGATTAAAGTAGTTTCATACTTAGATCAAGGTTGCTGCTAATTATAGATTGGCTTTCTTAAATTGCGGTAGAAATGGCTACTTCAGACTCTTAATTTATTTCATTGCAGTTATGATGGGGGGGGGGAGGATGTCCTGAACAAACTCCACCCCAGACCAAAGAGATCCAAGACACCGAGGACTGCAAATCCCATAATGTCATCAGCACCGAAGGAGATGGGAATTGAGGGTGGAGTTAAGCTGCCAGGCTTGGTATATAACCAGACATGTGAGCCTTGGGGGTTCTTGGTTTTCACCAGCTTTCAGCATAGTATTGGGGTTCTAGCTCAGAGGAACTGGTAGGACACATTCACCAATTTATCTCTCTCTCCCTATTATTCCTTTCTTCATTTCCCCTTTTTGTAAATAAACCCTTTATTAGACTGTGCGTGTGTGCGTGTGCCTGCAGTTGAGTCTCATTATAAGTCCCTTTTAAGCACATGGCTGAGGACCCACAGTCAGGCCAACCCATTTCACATTGGGGTTGCCCTGTAACAATGAGAGAAATTTATTATTTTTATTTTCACTTCCCATTTAATTAATGTATGTTTGCATTTCTTATTGTACATTTCTTTTTATTTTTTACATTTATCTTTGTGGTTTTTTTCTTTCTTTTTAGAGATAATATTGCTTTATAACGCAGCATATGATTTAGGGGATTAGGTTCACCCCTCCTCAGATGTATGTTCCTATACCACCTCTGTTATGTGGTGTAAGGAATCCAGGACATGGAGGCTAACAAAAAGCAGCTTTATTGTACTGGTACTTTACTCAGCAGACCTATATCCAAAGGCTGAGCACCTCTTTAAGTCAATTATGGGCTTATATAACATTTCAGCTTGTGCTGGGTATGTTAACATTGTAACTGTTAAGGGCAGACACCACATGAGTTATAGTACAGGAAATGTAGCAAGTTGCTTGGGGGGGGGAGGGGGAGGGCTGCCCTGCTTAAGTGTCTTGCTTCACTTCCACCATCAAAGCACAGATAGTCCTTTACCCTAGATCCTTGGGCTCACTCCCCAGTTTGTTCCATCATACCCTCCCTCCGCCTCCTCTTGCAGTTTCATTCTGCATTCATATTTCTACGGTTTTCTTTCTTTTTTTTTTTTCTGTAAGTTGCTTTCTTCCCTTCTCCCCCTCAGTTTTCCACTTATGAGTGAAATCATCATGTATTTATCATTCTCCTTCTGACTTTTTCACTTTGCATAATCCCCTCTGGCCCATAAATCTTGAAACATTTTGCAAGAGCTCATCTCTTAAAAAAATTTCTTTTTATGGCTGAGTAGTAGTCCATTGTGAATATATACACTAGATCTAGATCTTCTTAATCCACAGCTCTGTCCATGGGCATTTTGGTTGTTTCCATAACTTAGTTGTTGTGACTTGTGCTATAATGAACAGAGCAGAGCTTGTATTTCTTCAAATTAGTGATTTTTACTCTTTGGTGGATACCTAGGAGTGGAATAGATGGACCATGTGGTATAGTTTTTTAATATCTGAGAAACCTCCATATTGTTTTCTGGTCTAAACTCCCACCAACAGAGTATGAAGTTTCCATTTTTTTCTAAACTCTCACCATCATCTGCTGCTTCTGGTATTTTTTTTTTTTTAAGATTTCTTTTATTTATGCATACAAGTTGGTGTGCAGGCCAACAGCTCCACAGCGCTGCGCTCAACCCGTTGCACCACCAGGGGAGGTCCTGCTTCTGGTATTTTTGATATGGCCCATTCTCTTGAATTTGAGTTGGTATCTCATTGTGGTTTTAATTTGCGTTTTCCTGATGATAAGTGAGGTTGACCATTTCTTTTTAATTGAAATAACATTGGTTTACATCTTGTTTGCGTTTTAGAAGTACAGGGTTTCTCCTTTCAGATGTAACTACTATACCATACTCAAAGTACCCAAAGTTTATCCGTATAGTCTGTTATGCCCTCTCCCCATTTTTCCTTTCTTCCTTCTTCCACCTTCGCTCTGCTAGCCTCAGTTTTACAGCCAACTTTCTAAGGTATCACTTTATCAGACCATTTGTTTCCATATATTCCATATATGGGTGACCTTATCTAGTATTTGTCTTTCTCCTTAAGACTTATTTCATTTAGCATAATCCCCTCTTGTTCCATCAGTGTCGCTGCAAATTATGAGTTTTCTGTTTCCGATAGTTGAGAAGTATTTGACGTGTATATATACATCTTCCTGATCTACTCATCTGTATTTGGGCATTTAAGAAGTTTTCATAGCTTGGCTATTGTAAATTGTGGTGCAATGAATATAGGTGTGCATATTCCCCTTAAAATTAGTGTTTTTGTATCTTTTGGGTAGATACCTGCAAGTGGAATCGCTCTGTTATATGGCAGATCCATTTTTAATATTTTGAGAAACCTTCGCATTATTTTCTACAGGGTTTGCACAAGTCTACATTCGCAGCAATGGAGTATAGGGCTCTATTTTCTCCACATCATTGCCACACTTGTTTCTGTTCTTTTTGACATGGCCCACTCTCACACGTGTGAAGTGGCATCTCACTGTGGTTTTGTTTTGTTTGGTTTGACTCGGTTGGATATAGTATACTTTTTGATAGTACATAGCAATGACAAGGCAGGTCTCCTAAGCCCCTAGGCTTCTCCAGAGGGTTTGGGATGGAACTCTGACAGGTCAGGAGATTCCCAGTGTGGATGAGTGGGGGAAGGATTCTCCAGCAGCTGAGGATGTCTCTTGCACCTGGAAAATGGGGATGGACTTATGTTGATGACAAACTTCCCATTTTTCCACCTTGACTTTGTCACTGAACTTGACATGGGTGGAATCATATTGGAACTTGTAGACCATGTAGTTGAGAACAATGAAGGGGTCATTGATGACAACAATATAGATTTTGCCAGAATTAAAGATCCTTAGTGACCAGGTGCGGAATCCAGTCAATTCTAACCTTTTTCATGGTGTCTGAGGGACACAATGCCATTGCACAGAATGAGGTGGCTGTTGTAGAACCAAGAGGATGACTTTGGCTAGCATTTCCCTCATGATAAATGATGAGCGTTTTTTCATATGCCTGTTGGCCACCTGGTTTTTTTTTTTTTTTTTGAAAAGTCCCTATTTAGCTCTTATCCCAATTTTAGATAGGATTATTTTTTTTTTAATATACTGATTTGTATGCAATCTTTGTAGATCATGTATATCAGTCCACTTTGGATGTATGTTGTGTGAATATTTTCTCCATTTAAGTATGGTGTCTTTTTGTTTTAGTGACCATTTCTTTTGCTGTGCAGAAGCTTTTTATTTTGAAGTGGTACCATTTAATTATTGCTCGAGACATCCCTGAATCCTATGTTGTGGATTGTTTTTGCTTATGTTTTTTTTTTGTCTGGATTTATGGATTCAGGTCTTACATCCAAGTCTTTATCCATTTAGACTTGATTTTTGTGTTGGTGTTAGTGGTCTGGTTTCATTTCTTTGATGTGGCTGTTCAGTTTTCCTAAGCTCAGATATAGAAGAAGCTTTCCTTGTTCCAATATATATTCTTGGCTCCTTTGCTCTAGATTAGCTGATCATATAGATTTTTTTTTTAAAGATGAGAAAATTTTTTTTTTAAGATTTATTTATTTACACATACAAGCTGGGGTACAGGCCAAAGGCATGGGGCGGCGAGAGGGTTCAACAGAGACAGAGTGGGGAGCAGTACAGGCAGAAACACACTGCTGAGGGCAGCAGCGGGTGAGGCAGGAGAGGTCTGCTGCACCATGTGGGATTCTCCCCGGCTGGGCATCGAACTCGCATCGCGCGCTGCCGACAGCTCCACAGTGCAGCGCTCAACCGCTGCGCCACGGGGGAGACCCTGATCATATAGATTTAAGGGTTTATTTTTGGGCTCTCAAGTCGATTCCACTGGTTTGTGTGTCTGTCTTTTTCACGTATCATACTTTGTGTGTGTGTGTATTTTATATATTTATTCTTTTAATTAATTAATTAGTTATTTTTTATTACATTGTTGTATCCCCCATAGTTCTATGACCATATCACCCCTGAACCACCGCCATATTCTTTTGTGTTCTTTTATCCTGCTTTGACCCCTCTCCATCCCCCTCCCTTGCTCTATGCCTCAGATCTATGGCCAGATTACTAGTTTTAACTTTTTCTTGACCTTTTGTTTCTTACTCTACATACCACATATAAAAGTGAGACCATCTGATATTTATCTTTTTCCTTGTGACTTGTTTTTGCTAGCATAATCCCCTCCAGCTCCATCTGTGTGTCAGGCAATGGCATGAGTTTATCTTTTTGATTGTTGAGGAATATTCCACTCAGTAAATATAGCACACCTTTTTGACCCATTCATTTATTTGGGATCATTTGGGTTGTTTCCATATGTTGGCTATTGTAAATAATGCTGCAATAAACATAGGAGTGCAGGTTTGGACTTTCAAATTAGTGTTTTTGCGTCCTTTGTGTAGATTCCCAGGAGTGGAATCGCTGGATCATATGTTAGATCCATATTTAGTGTTCTGAGGAACATCTACACACCTTTCCATAGTGGCTGGGCCAGTTTACATTCCCACCAGCAATGTAACAGCGTTCCTTTATCTCCACATCCTCTCCAGTATTTATTGTTTCTTGTTTTTATAATATGGGCTGTTCTCACTGGAGTGAAGTGGTATCTCATTGTGGTTTTGATTTGCATTTCCCTGATAATTAGTGATGATGAACATTTTTTCATATGCCTTTTAGCCCCTTGCATTTCTTCTTTGGAGAAGTGTCTTTTAGTTCTTCTGCCCATTTTTTGATTGGGTTGTTTGCTTTATTTTTGTTGAGTTTTGTAAGCTCTTTTCAGATCTTTGATATCAGTTCCTTACCCATCATGTGGTGTGCAAATATTTTCTTTCATTTAGTAGAATGTCTCTTCATTTTGGTTATTGTCTCTTTTGCTGTACAGAAGCTTTTTAGTTTAATGTAGTCCCGCTGTTTATTTTTTCCTTCATTTTCTTTGTTTCTGGAGATGAGTCCTCAAAGAAATTTCTGAGATGTATGTCATGGGGTGTTTTCCCTATATATTTTATGATATCAGGTCTTATATTCAAGTCTTTTATTCATGTTGAGTTGCTTTTTGTATGTGCTCTGAGATAGTAGTCTGGTTTCATTCTTTTGCATGTTGTAGTCCCAAGGTCTTTTTCAATTTCTTCTTTGATTTCTTCATTAACCCAATGATCTTTCAGTAGCATGTTGTTCAGTATCCATGTAATGGGGAAGCTCCTTGCTTTCTTATCATAGTTATTTCTAGTTTGATGCCTTTATGGTCAGAAAAGATACTTGGTATGATTTCAGACTTTATGGATATTATCATGTCATCTGAAGATAGTGACAACTTTACTTCTTTTTTCCAAATAGCATTCCTTTTATATTCTTCTCTTGCCCAATTGCTTTAACTAGGACTTCCAATGCTATGTTGAATAGTAGTGGTGAGAGTGGACATCTTTGTCTTTTTGGATTTTAGTGGAAAAGGTGTAAGTTTTTCACCATTGAGAATAATATCAGCTGGGCTTTCGTCATATATGACCTTTACTATGCTGATATATGTTCCTTTTATTACCAATTTTTGAGAATTTGCGTCACAAATGAATGTTGTGTCTTATCAAATGTTTTCTAAGCATACATTGATATGTCCATGTGGTTTTATTTTTCCTTCTATGGATGGAGTCAATCACATTGATTGATTTTTTTGGATGTTGAACCATTATGTGTCCCTGGAGTAAGTCCCATTTAGTTATGATATAGAATTCCTTAAATGCATTGTTGGATTCAGTTTGCTAAGATTTTATTGAGGATTGTTCCATCTGTATTCATTAGGCAAATTGGTCTGTAACTTTCTTTCTTTGGGCATTCTTCATTTAGTTTTTGGAATTATGGTAGTGTTGACCTCATAGGATATATTTGGAAGCATTCCTACTTTATCAATTATTTGAAATAATTTGAGTAGAATTGGTATTAACTTATCTTTGAAAGTTTAGCAGAACTCACTTGTGAAGCTATCTAGTCCTAGGCTTTTGTTTTTTGAGAGAGATTTGATTACTGTGGTAATTTCCTTGTGTTTAATTGTCCCATACAGGTTTTTTTCATCTTCCTTATTTAGTATCAGATAATTGTTTATATCCAAGAATTTGTTCATTTCTTCTAGATAATTAAATTTACTAGCATACAAATATTCATAGTAATCTCTCATTATCCTTTGAAATTTTGTTGTGTCTATTGTAACTTCTTTTGTTTCTGATCCTGTTTATTTGGATCTTCTCCTTTTTTTTCTTGATAAGCCTAGCCAGAGGTTTGTCTAGTCTATTTATTTTTTTCAAAGAGCAAGTTTTTTGTTTCATTACTTTTTTTAAAGATTTTTTTTTTTTTATGCATACAAGAGCTGGGGTTTAGGCCAGAGGTGTGGGATTGGTGAGAGGATTCACCAGAGACAGACTGGGGAGCAGAACAGGCAGATCAACTGAAGTACACTGCTGAGGGGAGCAGCGGGCAAGGCAGGAGAGGTCTGCTGTACCACATGGGAATCTCACAGATAACATCATTCTTAAGAAAAGAACTAAACGCTTTTCCCTTAAAAACTGATATAAGACAAGGCTGTTGACTTTTACTGCCACTCTTCAATTTAGTATTAGATGTTCTAACTGGAGTATTTAGAAAAGAGAAGGTTATAAAAGCCTACTCTTTCCTGAAGAGAAGTTAAACTATCATTACTTGCAGGTTGCAGGATAATATACAAAGAAAATCCCATGATTCCACTAAAAAGCTAATTGAAACAATATATCACTTCAGCAAATGGCAGGATACACAATCAACACACAAAAATCAACTGCCTTCCTATATGAAATAACGAGCTAGAAAAGAAAAAATCAAGAAACAGTCCCATTTACAATTGCATAAAAATAACTAAAAACCTGTGAGTAAACTTATAAGGATGTGATGGTTATAAACTGTGAAATAAATCGCGTTGGTAATACAAGTAAAAGAAAACAATGAAATAGAAAGACATTACCTTCTCATGAGTCAGAAAAATTATTATTATTATAAAATGGTCATCTAACACAAAGCACTGTATAGATGAAATGTGTTCCCTATCAGAGATTCATGGCATTCTTAAAATAAAATAGAATAAACATTATTGAAGTTCACAAAAGACTCTGAATAGTAAAAGCAAACCAGATAAAAAAAGAAGAATGGTGGTACCACATTCCCATGTTACAAAGTATACTACAAAGCTATAGTAATCAAAACAGTATGATTTTGGAACAAAAACAGACACACAGTTAAATGGAATACAATTGAGAACCCAGAAATAAATCCATACCTATATGGACAGTTACTCTGTAACAGAGGAGCCAAGCATATATAATGGACAAAAGAACGTCTCTTTGATTAGGGAGTCAAGAGTATGTAAGTTTATAATGGACAAAAGAAAGTCTCTTTGATTAGGGAGCTAAGAGTATATAATGGACAAAAGAAAGTCTCTTTGATTAATGGTGATTAAGAGTGTTGAAGCTGGACAACCACATTTAAAGGTATAAAACTAGGCCACTATCTTGTATAATACACAAAAACTACTCAAAATGGATGAAAATATTTGAACAAGACCTTGAATTATAAAATACATAGAAGAAAACATGGGTGAAACACAGTCCACAAAGACTTCAGTTATGATTTTGTGTATTCGTCTCCAATAGCAAGAAAAATAAAACAGAATATAAACAATTGAGTTACATCAAATTAAAAAGCTCTGCACAGCAAAGGAAATTATCATTAAAACAAACAGACAACCTACTAAATGGGAGAAAATATTTGCACACTATACATATGATAAGGGGCTAATTTCAAAAATCTAAAAACAAAAACTCACACAACTCAATAAAAAGAAAGCAAATAACCTTATCAAAAAGTGGGTAGGAGCTAAATAGGAACTTTTCCAGAGAAGATATACAGATGGCCAATGGGCTCAAGAAAAAATATTCATAATTATTGTCAAGGAAATACAAATCAAAACCACAATAAGAAACCAACTTACACCTGTGTCAATGATCCACTAAAAAAACCAGGAACAAGTGTTGGCTAGGAAGCAGAGAAAAAGAAACCCTGAGTACTGATGGGATATTACCTACTTTTGGAGACTGAGCCATCATCCGTGGGAAACAGTATGGAGATTTCTCAAAATATTAAAAATTGATCTACTATATTACCTAGAAATTCCACTACTAGCTATATACCTGAAGAATACAAAAACACGAATTAAAAAAATATACCCACATCTACATTCATTGTATCACTATTTATAACTTCCCATTATGGAAACACTCTAAGTGCTAAAATTTGAACAGATCAAGATGTGGTATATATACACAATGAAATATTACTCAATTTTCAGCAAGATAAACTCTTGTCATTTTCAACAACTTGGATGGAACTGGAGGGGATTCTGCTAAACAAAAAGCCAGATGGAAAAACACATACAACAAACAGTATCACTTACATGTGGAATGTGGAGAAAGAAAACTAAGGGTCAGGTAAAGCCAAATAACAAACTTCAAAATCTGACATTAGAACTGAGATTAACATTAGGTAGGGGAGATAACAAATTGGGGAGCTGCTGAGTAGTGTATGGAGGAGTATTATGGTATCTTGATGGTGGGTATAATAACATAATACCTGAAGTGTGTGACCCTATAGCTCTAAATCATATGTAGAGTTATAAACCAAAGTTTCTGCCAAAAAAAAAAAAAAGTAACCCGTCATTTGTGAAGGGACCACATAGCTAAGTCTAAGCAAGCTTTAGCAACTCTTAACCACCCCTGCCTGACATCCAGAAGGGAAATAAAGATCTCATTTCTACAACCATAAGGAACAGAATATTACTTCCTTTCCTATTTGGATCCCTTGAATGTCTTTCTCTTGTCTAATTGCTCTGGCTAGGACTTCCAGTATTATATTGAAAAGTAATGGTGAGAGTGGACATCCTTGCCTTGTGCCCGATCTTAGGGGAAAGGCCTTCAGCTTCTCACCGTTGAGTATAATATTGGCCGTGGGTTTGTCGTATATGGCTTTTATTATGTT